>UZAN01040426.1:33784-72655 GCA_900618425.1 Echinostoma caproni | reverse complement strand
CCAACACATGCGTCGTTTGCATACAAGAAACCTGGTTAATACAAAACCTTGAGGATGCTCTCGTGCAGATAGATGGCTTCGACTGTTACAGGCAGGATAGACAACATAGCATGAAGAAAACTGGAGGCGGTGTGGCAACGTACATCAACACTTCTTGGTGTGGCAAGTCTGAAGGGGTTTTCAGCTATTCTGAAAAATTCATTGACTGTTTATTCGTTCATTGTCCTTCCAGATTTTCCCGATATAAAAGTACAATTATTACTGATGTGTATATATCTCCTTCGTGCTCACAATCACATATATCTTCTTTCTTTGATCATTGCACCTCGTTTTTGATTCCAATAATAGATGAGAATCGTCATTTGGCTGTTGATGACTTCAACCATGCATTTTCCCCCTGCTTTCTTTTGGCTTGTCTGATTTGTTTCATTCTCCTACCAGAGGCAGCTCTATACTTGGCCGGATAATCACAAACCATCCCACTTCGTTTTCTCTCAAACTAAGGGCCCAAGTCGCTACCAGTGATCATCGTCTTCTCCTCTTAAGAACACAGATATACCCCCGCTCTGCATATCCAACATTCATACGATCAACTCAGATAAGATTTCATCTCCGCTACATTTTATCAACCCGCATTTCTCTTCTCTGTCGTTCCATAACGGTTGCCCAATCTTGGTTTTCTTCTTGTTCATCACTTCTTAATTGTGTCAGTCTTTTCACCGAAACGATGAAATCGATTTTCCATTTTTGCTGTCCCATGAAAACGCTGTTTGTTTGCAGCGGCAAAATTGCATCTCCTCGCTTGAACTCACTACGAAGGCAAAAGGAACGATCTTATAAATCTCATCAACCACCTGCTGTAAAGTATCATTCTAACTTAATTAGGGCTGAGATTACACGTTTAAACAAGACGTTCGCTTCCCAAATCCTGAAAACGAAAAACACAAGGCTTCTGTGGCAAGGAATGCCTCTTCTCTGCGGAAAAAAGGAAAAACGTGAACAGTGATGCTGTAACTAGCCTTAACGCTGCATTTCTTTATCCGTCTAAAGATAACCAGATACACTCTTTCCCATGTGAGGTTTCTAATTCTGATCTGCTCCCTTTTGATGAAATTTTAAGCCTCCGCATTCCTTCAGACCATCGTCATATGCGGGCCTTCATGGTCTTTCTCCAGTGTTTCTCAAGTTTGGAGCTGCCCCGCTAAGTAGCATGATGACATCCCTCATCAACATATCTCTTTCCGCACAGATGATCCCCGATTCCTAGCGACCAGTGACCATAGTACCTGTTCCAAAGACCTCATCCTCAACCATTCTTCAGAACGTTTTCGTCCCATCACATTGACGTCTGTAGTTCTAAAGGTGACTGAGAGTCGCTTACAGTCACTTGTCACCATTCCCCATGATCCTCGTCAGTTTGCGTATAAACCCCACAGATCCACTTTGGATACTGTGTCTACTCTAGTTCATTTTATAAGCAAGTCATAAAACAGCTCTGCCAAATCTGTTCGTTGCATTTTTCTTGATTATTCGTCTGCTTTTGATGTTGTATCCCGGTCATCCCTCCTTTTTAAACTTGAATCTTTTGTCACCCCGAGACAGCTGCCTTCATGGCTTTTTGAGTATTTCACCGAACAAACCTAGTGCACAAAGCTGGGCAGGAATACCTCAAGTCCTCTAATCAATAATTCTGGTGTGCTTCAAGGTGCTGTTTTCTCTCCGTATCTTTTCTCTGCTTTCATTAGTGATCTTTCAGTTCCACACCCTGCTCATATCCAAAAGTATGCTGAAGATGTCGCTTTATGTCAGACCGTTTCTTCTTCATCGGAATTTTCTTTCTTCACTGAAAATCTGTCTCGAATCGAACAGTTTTCAAACCAGTCTGGCCTTAATCTTAACACATCCAAGTGTTTTGAGTGCATTTTTAGTTCTTCCCGCTCTACATTCCCGCCAGACTCTGTAACCCTTAATAGTAACCTTTTGTCTAGAGTGACATTAGTCAAATATCTGGGTGTTACTATCGATAATAATCTTTGGTGGTCGACACACATTCAGAACTGTATGGACAAACTTCGGCGTCTCTCCTTTCAGCTCCGAAAGCTCAGACAATTTCGCACTCCACAACAAGTTTTGTTCTCTTTGTTAAACAATGTGTTCTCCCTATTTTACTTTACTGCTCCCCTGGAGTGTTTTCCGGTCTATTGAAACAAGACTTTAAAACTATCCGTCGTGGATTGATGATAATAAACCGTGCATCTTTAATTTCTGCCGAATTATTAATCACAGAACTCATTATTGGTCATATGAAGTCTTATATGACCTTTGCCAATAAGATTCTAAACGACCCCACCCATCTTTTGCATTTTGACTTATCTTCTTGTCGCTCCCACTCGATCACTTGTTCTTCTTATCGGTACCTACCCTCTCGAATAAACATTTACAAAAATTACACTGTACCGTATCTGGTTCGCATCTTGAAGGAAGGAAGGAGGGAAGGAACGAGTTATAAATGAATTAAGTCAATCTTTAATGGAACGAATTAAACTTTAGATAAATTTATTTTTTTACACCGCACTATTGAATTTATTTATACTTCTATATTTTCTCCGATGTGACGACCAGTTTACAATTTTTAAGTGAAATGTAAGCATACCTCAGCTTGCAAACGTTACACAAATACAAATACTTTATTCATCCAATGTGGATAGACTTTTCAGTGAAAAGAATGTTATCACTTTTGCTTTGGTATACGAACTATTAAAAATGAGTTTGAAGATATGACAAATAGTTACTTAGATGATAGTGAAAAAATAAAGAAAAATTTCCACGTAAAAAATTATATTAGACTGTGCATAAGTTCGTTTGATATTCGTTCCCTAGAAACCAACAAACGTGAAAGGTAAGGTAAAACGGAGTTGTGAAAAGCAGTGTACAAGTATATAAACGTTTAAATGCATTGCGGGTAACAGAAGTTGAAATGGAGTTAGATAGGGCTGTAAGTAAAGAATGTGACGCATCGGAAAAGATGGAGTCACACAGACGGTCACACGCCTGAATGTGCTAGTTGACAACGGAATCAACCAGATCCTCATAAGATACAGCTCCATATTCAGAGATGATTTTCAGAGAGCGTCTAATCAATATGAAATCTTTAGACAGTAGACCGTGATGGATAACGGGGGAGCAGTATGTTCAATGGCATAAAACGCACGAAAAAATAAACTTAGAAATGATGTACAATGATACCCTCAGATGCCGAAGGTGTGAAATGTAAAAAGTCAACTTTCTGACTTTAAGAGCTGTTTTTTCTACGCGATAAGACCATTTGAGGTCAGCAGACAGGAAACATCCAAGATATTTGAAGTTTTGTGACCTTTCAATTTGTAAGTTATTGATTAAGATGTTGAGAACAGATGATCCAGAATTGGTTCATGGCCCACGGTCAATGGAAAATAAACTTTAATGCATGTGTTGGCGGCAGGATTTGTCTCCTAGCACGGTGTCAGCATACAACTGATTGAGATGGGATATCTCGCTCCTGATATGAAAGTTGACATATTTGACCGTCAGTTTAACTCTTGAGTGATACGCCCTTTCTTTCAGCCTACGTAACCATTTCAGTCTATCAGAGATGAAACGACTGGGCTGTAGGTGAACCCTTTCTTGAGGGAAACACACATCATAACAATAGTTGAGGTAATTGGTAAGGTTCTCACAGATGACTGAAATATCAGGATCGAAGGGTTGTTGTATGTCCGTACCGGAAACCATGGATTTTAATTCCATCAAATTGGTCAGATGATTTTGTCGTAAACGTATCTTACGCGCATTGTTCTTCGTCAGGAATATTCGCTTGAATTTACCATAGATTTAATTAGTCGTGCAATACACTCCGCAACGAGAGTTGCTTATGGATTTGAAGCGGTATCCCGACCGAGGCATTGGATATCTGATGAGTCAGTAGCACTGATGTAGACAAAGTGTCAAGTCTCGACCCACCGGGATCAAGGCAGGGGTAGGTAGCGTCTACAGCGTCAACTCAAGAAGAATTTCAAAAAAGACCGTGAGAACTGGTGGGCACCGATAGCCAGTGAAATAGAAGTCACAGCTGCATCAGGGAATAGGCAGGCTGTTCCAACTGAAACACAATACGGGAGGTCAGCGAACCGCAGTTAGTGAAATAATTTGCGACAAAAGTGGACAAGCTATTCACAATATGGAACAATGGCTTAGACTCTTAGACTCCATTACTGATACTATGCGTAACATCTGGCCACACCAGCGCATTCCATCATCGTGGAGCGAATCACTGATTGTTCCTATTTTTAAGAAGGATCTCGCAAAGACTGCACAGACCACCGTGGAATAAGTTTGCTCCTAATCGTCATCAAGTTACTAGCCTTCATCATACATCAGCATCTGACATCGTTTAGGGAGACAAACATCCGCGAACAACAAGCAGGATTTCGACCAGGCCGCGGTTTTATCAACCAAATCTTCACTGTGCGTCAAGTCCTCGAGCTACGCCATACGCACCGTCGACCAACGGTTGTCGTGTTCCTTGACCTAAAAGGAGCCTCTGACCCAGTTGACCGCGAACCCCCTACGGGTTCGCTCCTTCGCAAAATAATGCCGCAGAAGTATGAGAACATACTGAGTATACTCTACTCATACTTCTGGTTGCGTAAGGGCTTACGGTGAGCTGACTAGGTCATTCGTAACTAGCATCGGTGTTCGTCAAGGGTGCTCTCTTTTTCCATTCCTGTTCAATTCCGTCATTGAAGAAATATTGGAGAAGATACTAAGTGGTCTCCAAAATGTAGGTATTAAATGGGCAGCTAGAAGAAAGCTGTGCGATTTGGAGTACGCTGACGACATCGTTTGCCTGTTCAAATCTATGTAGGATGCACAGAGCACTTGACAGATTAACAAATTCTGTCACTCCGTTCGGCATGTGCTTTACCTCTTCAAAGTGCAAAGTGATGCTACAAGACTGGGTGTCGCCGAGTTCCGTTCTGAAACTACACGGTCAGAAATTAGCTGTAGTTGACTGCTTCTCGTACTTAGGTAGCTGCGTGACAAACGACGTTGGCGCATCAAATGAGATTATTACCCCCATTTCCAAGACTCGAGCAGCATACGCAGGACTTAAACACCTGTGGCGGCGACGTGACGTTTCACTGAAATTGAAAAGTCGCCTATACAGCGCCACTGTACGATCAGTTCTGGTGTACGGTTGTGAGACCTTGAGCTTGCGGGTAGAAGACATCCGTCGTCTAACAGTTTTCGACAGTCGACGTCTAAGTAGTCTGGCGCAAGTGGGTAGGAGTGAGCGGGTCAGTAACTTAGAAGTTAATCGTGGGGCGTTTGGTAATACATCAGACGAGAACTCGTTATCGCATCGAATCCAGGCCTCGTTGGTTAGGACACGTTTTGCCTATGTCCGACGATCGCCTACCGTAGCGCTCCTCATTCGCAGTGACTGTTGCAGGTTGGAGAAAGCCAAGTGGAGGCCAGCAGATGACTTGGAAAAGAGGCATGAAGAAATGCACAGAGCGATTAGGTAGAGTAGGTGTCTCTTGTCTTCCGGGTTATGGTTCAAGACTCCGAAACCGCATGGTTGGAGACATTGAAGGCCATGACTGCGAACCGACAGCAATGACGAGCTTGCTGTCACTTCTTATCAGACCAGAATGCTTGAAATGGTATGTATGCACAGTTGGGCTGTGTACTGTGTGTTGACCATAGAGGTTCGCTTTCTTTTCCCGTCCCTAAAAATAGGACCAATCCCTGTCCTCCTTACACATTATCACTTACCTTATGTGCAACATGAGTTTGGCAGCAATCAGTGAAGTTCGCTTCACTGTAATACGCTGTAGAATGATGACAATGACATATTTTTGTTAAATTATCAGGTAAAATAATGGGGTTTCGTTAAATAGCTCAGTTGGGATTGTCCTGGCAACAGGTGATTTTTGAAGCAAGTCCAGCACAACTTTGAATCCATAATTTGTATTAATAACCTGAATGAAATAATGTGTTTGTTTAGCTATACACCACAATCAATAAACTATTTGGCTTGATTTGTTATTAATATTTCAAGAGATTAGAAAACTCCCACAATCTTCAGTAGATATATTCAGGTTATTAAAATTGCTTCTCCGGCGCCAAGCTACCAACCAAACATTTGTGACTAACAGTAGTATCACGTTCTGTGTTAGAAAACTTTGAGCGAAATCCTCTCTCCTCCCCCCTCAACCCACCCTACAAAGACCCACACAAAGTTCAAAACATTCGGGAGAAACAAGTAGCCCCAATAATTGCATAAAAATAAAACCAAATGTAGCGTTTTAGAATGTTAAACTGGCCTCCTCAACGTTACACTTCGCATTATGTGAGGTCATTTGTCCAATTACAAGGAATGTAACAGCCCAAATGAATTTGGCTATATCCGGTTCGTTGTTACGTCTTATATTTCTGAACAGGCAGAAAAAAGTGAACACTATCTGATATGCGTTTTCTGCGCGGGTGCTTTTCCACGAGGAATCGAAATGTCAGAAAAAAGTTTTTTAAAATAACGTTAACATTACATTGTGGGATAATGTTTCGCCTCCAGGATTTTTGTTTGGAAGCCAAAGTAAACATCCAAAATACACGTCCGATTTTATTGACCGCTGAGATTCAAAATTAATTTGTTTCGGCTTTTCAGGTCAGATACGTCATGTGACAGGTTTTACTTCCACCTCGCTGTGCAAACGTTTAATTTGTTTTGATTGAAGAACGGAATTGCCATGCAAATAACCCATTAGTAGCACTGCATGGGAAAATCAGATAACGATATCCATGGATTGATGTGGACACGCGTCTCAGTTGATGATCATCGGCCATTGTTCTGCCAAATCTATTGTTCCGGAGCTCAATCTGTTGACTGGCTCGATCTGGAAACAAATCGCCGCATTGTTCTCCTCCGTTTTAGCCAGTGTGGGAATTGGTTTCAATCAGGATAGTAACGGAGACAATAGACTTGCTAAGCAGCAGAGATCACAGTGACAACCCATGCACAGGGCCTGTTGCCCTCCAATTCATATGAATGAATTCCAAATAACTTATTGTAATAATCAATTTCATTGGGTTTTTCCGAGTTTTTTATGAGAACAAACGCGATCCATCAGTTAGGATATCACTTTGCAGAGTGGGGCAAAACACGTTTGGTCAGTCAGATGATTACAACGGATCATTCTTTGCGCCAATTTGCAGTCTCGCCTTGTTCACAAGTGAGTTTCATACGTGCACCATTTTCGAGCACGAATTCCAGTTTATTACAAACTCACTAGTAATTGCCAAAAAGATAAATGATAATAATAAGTTTCAACTAATCTACGCTAATCGAAATAGAGAGCGTCCGTATTAATCTCTGGTATTTCAGTGGGAAAAGGAAATGATGAACTGGAACTTTTTAAGCAGCTGTTTGAGTGGGTAATTTTTATTCAGTTCAAACTTAAACCGTACAAACACCAGANACACCAGATATTCTCATACGCGTAGTATCAGCAAGAACAGCAAGAGCAGACAAGCGCATGTTAGCGTTGGTTTCATGCTGAAGCAAGCACAGCCACAATAATTGGTAACGGTGTGTAGTTAGTGAATAATAGGCTCATTCTACCTGGTCCACGTCATTCACGGGGAGAAGAATGCTGGTTAGAGCATAAGTACTTTGCAAGCAGACAAGGGATTCTTAAAGACGTCACTACAAAGTTCACACTCTGAGACTTCAACAGAGTCTACACCAGTTTCAGTTTCACTTTCTTCAAAATGAGCCCATAGAGCATGGATAAAGTAAGTCAGTACTCGTTGCATGGTAAAGTGAACTGTCTCACACGGGGTGGAGGGAGACGCATGTTTCTCGAACCCTTATTCGTTATTCATAAGATGTATGGAATGCCACTTCACAAAAATTTGGAAAGCCATCAAAATACACCACAAGAACAATTTAAAGTTTACCAAAAAACCGAAGTGAGACAATAACCAACTGTTAGCGACCACTTGCCCTGTAGGCTAGTGCCAAGAAAACCTTCAAATGCATTTTTATTTTCACTTCATACACCTTTATAGTTCTGCTTCAATTTCCATTTACAACTAATCGAATTGGCTCCAGTGTCACTGAGTTGAAAATGTGCTTTTTTTAATCAGCACTTCACAATCTATAAAGTTTCCACTGTTCTCTATATTTTCGAACCTGAACATGATGCACTTCTACCTCACCGGCGATAACTTGGATCCAGTGAGTGAGTATACTTTTATTTGTTTCTGCCAGCGATCCTCGCGATGAAGCATCTTTACAAAGTAACCCGTATTCAAAATTCCCGGAACTTTTTCAACCTTAGCTTAGCATTACTCGGTACGTTAGTTTGGGAAGTAGCTCAGGAACTGTTTGCTGTGTGTAGTTCATGCATTGGTTATAAAACTCACATTGCTGCCTTAGTCGGTACGGCTCACCATTTCTTCCCTATCTGGGGATTACCGAAATTACATATGTTTCCATTCTTATACATATGGCAACTTGAGTTTGAAAAATTTAGTTCTAAAATCTAGCGATCAAATGCCACTGTGCATTGATGCTGGGATTACAACAACTTTGTTTCGGCTCTGTAAGGATCAGATGTTTTCCTATGAACTCAAAAACCTCAAATTTTTAATCAGTCCCATTATCAAATCCCTCATCCTATTGTCTAGTTCGACCTTTCTCTTGGGAGAGTCCATCTTGTTCACTCACCATGCCGAAAGATCGCTCCGCTCACCACGAAACAGCCTTGAGAGGCCTTAGATTATATATCTCCTCTGGTTGAGCCGAGGTGTTTGTATTCACGGTATCCCAACCCAGTTTCGTCAATTCCAAGCGCCAATCGATACCCCGACAGTGCATGAAGAAATTAATACCGTGATAAGCCGACAAAATCTCTCGCACACTATTAGATTTTTCTTTAAGGTCTGAAAAACCCACTCCTTCTGAGCATTTTACAAAAAGTTTAACTTTACACTGTTTTTATTCTCCTCACCCATTCAGATTAGGCCATGAAAGAGCTTATTACCGCGAGCGCACGCAAGACAGACAATGAGAGGGAGAGAGTTGAATAAAGATCAATGGCGACGGTGCGAAAGATAAGCAACATCATATCATCCTCTCGGTACAAGTAGACATCAAACACAATTCACAATAAAACACAAATAAACTAAAGTGCATTAAAGAACAGAAAGAGTCACTTTTGAATCCGTGAACACGGATCAAAATCGGATTACGGAAATGCACAGTTGTTAAATCGTCATTGATAATTGCGCCCCGCCTCATAATTCGGCTGTTATTTTCGAACAAGAATCGGTCGTTCTGCTGCAGTCTGACAGGCTTTATATTCAGTCTTCAGATTCTGGTTATGCAGTGGTGGAAACTTGTTCTGGGGATCCTTCGTTTTCTGCGTCTTTTTCTATGCGACTCTGTTCGGTCTGAATAGATAGTTTGTGGGTCGAAGGTACCGTGAGATAGGGTCCACTTGGGATTAAAGGAATGCTCTCCTTCTTGGCCAACGGAGAACCTTTTAATGAGACCGATCCCTGTGCTCCATAGCGCTCATTTACGGTGAGTGCACTTGGTTCTATTGTCATGGTTGGGTGATTTGTTCGATTACTTCTTTCACGAATATTCCAGAAACAACATGGAAGTATTCGACGAACTTCTTTCTTGAAGTTCTCATTCATCCAGGCATACAGGAACGGATTGTAAACCGCGCTGGACATAGCTATCAAATGACAAACCAGGAACATCAGGGTAAAATACTTCGAGTTATTGACTACCTTGGTCTGTCCTTCAGACAACACATCCATGGCAATCAGTAACGCGTTCAGGGGAATCCAACAAATCACAAATATGACGACCATAGCTATGAGTATGGTGTTTGTGCGTTTTTTGCGTCGTATCTCATTCTCATCCTGGAACCGGCTTTTTGTTCCCGTGCCAATTTTAGTGCGCAATCGCATACGTAGGATGAGACTGATTCGGAAGTAGCACACGGAGATTATGCTGCACGGGACCACAAATTGCAAGACAAAGCTGACAATCGTGAACACCTCCCGCGAGGACTCTTTCGGCCAGTTCTCCTGACAAGCCCATATGTTTCTACGTGAATCGTGATGCTTCTGATGGTAGACTGCCAGGGGCATAGAAATGAGTACAGCAATAATCCAAATTGTACCGATAATCACAAAACAGAGCCAAATACGCATACGGGGTAGGAAAGGATGGACAATGACGAAAAATCGATCCAAAGCAATGGCCATCGAGGTCAGAGTGGACACATAGACAGAAACACCCATTGTGATCGGGAGTAGCTTACATACAGCTTCGGGTAAAGTCCAACTTTGCATGTACAGGGAGACGGGTGTGAATGGGGTGGCAACAAGACACATGAGTATGTCCGACACGGCCAGATTGGCAATAAATAGGTTGGTAATGGTCTGTATGGATTTGGTTCTTGCAACAACCCATACGACAAGTAGGTTTCCCGCCAGGCCAACGAACGCAATCAGGGAATACATAAAAAGAATTAGGAATTTTACTGCAAACACATCTTTCGCGATATCACATGTCACGTTAGTCAAATTATTCAACGCAGCCTGAGAATCGCAGCTATCAGTTGCGGAGTTCCGATAGGCCATACAGCAGGACATCAGAACAGAGGCAATCAGTGAGAGGAATTGAAGACGTGCCATATTCTTTCGTATGAGCTTCTAACCAATGAGTGAGAAAGCTAAAAGTAAGATAAAATCAGTGAACGAACAATTAGTCCCGTACCAAGACGTATATTAAGTACATCACTAACCAGACATGAATAAAGCGGTAAGTAATTCGTTCAACCTGAAGACATCCCATAATATCAGACTTCTATCTTTGGCAAATTTTCATATAAGTGTCGCAAAACCAAACTTAAAGTTTCATTTTTCGCAAACATAAACATATTTAGTTTATTTTAACCTAGGAGATATTAAATCGCACAGGTCAGACACCAAACATGTATGCATTACTGATGACGTGTTTTGACATGAGCCAAATACCTACAAGGTTTTTTCTCAGCCTTCACATAAGATCAGTGGTAAACCTGCGTTCCTGCAACCTCTACGGGAACACATGTGCCCGATGATGTGGATAGGCTTCTGGGAAGGAACCGTAGAAATGTTTCTTCTTCTTTTAAGAAACAACCGGGTTGACAACATGTTTTCCTAAAAACACCTAAGCAACTGAACCATACTATGAAACTGTCCCGTTTAGGAATGGTAGATAGTGGACGTCTACCGAGTTCAAGAGGAGTTTGGAAGTTTTTCTGGGTAGAAAGCTCAAAGTCAGTTAAGCTTCTGCGACGTGAAGAGTGCAAAAGATTCTGAGTTTTAAGTTATTTTCGAGAGTCATGCAAACCTTTCTGAGTCTTTTATACGAGAGAGATGTTTACTCTCATTGATCCATAGTTCCTGAGACCCCATTTTGGGGACCTGACTAGCTAATCAAAGTGGAATTCATGCATCCTATTTGACATCTCGAAAATTGATAAGACGTCTTAATGTGATTGGCTTATCTCGCCTAGGTCGTGGAAGCGGAAAATTGTTGGAAATGGTTCATTTTAGGAAAAATAGGCATCATACCCAGTGCCAGTCTAGGTTATCTGGTTGATAGTCAGCCTGAGATGGATCAGTGGTATGAATTCTATTTAGAATGCAAATAAATTTGTTTTCCTAAATTCGGCTTCCGGTTTGTGTTCTTTGAGTCTGCGCAACAAACGCCTCGTCCTCGGACCTGCGTAACTAGCCGCACAGGTATAAGGTAATGAATAGGTAACTGCTGATGAGGTAAGGGCAAGAATTTTACCTTTTAGATTCTTGCATAGTAATAACATGTTGATGAAGGTTACCCGTAGAGTAGCGCCTGCATGACTGCAGGGAAGTGCCTTTTCTAGTCGACGTTTGAGTGTGTGGCTGCTAACATCATCTTTCTAGTTAATCCAAGGTAGCCTGAATGAAGAATCCTCTAGCACGACTGAATCAGTTCTTCACCCATTAGTATTCCCTAATCTAGGAGCGGAGATGGAGCCAATTTCAGCCCTTCATCTGTCTTTGCCCAGTATAAATAGACCAAAAGGTCAACAGGACCCGGATGAAATCATACCAAGCAACTTGTAGTGATTGGTGAACACTGAGCATTCTCCTCCAAACACATACACTGTACTATTATCTTTGCACGATTTCATNCCCCCCCCCCGTCCTCTTCAGAGTAGTGGCCTCCTAGGTAGTTAACATTTTCATCCTCAGTATCGGTAGGGTGCTCAAATATAAGATCTCTAGGTGCATGATAAGTGCTTACCTTTCGCCTTTTTAGTATTCAGGTAAATGCTGCATTGGTCAGATAAATGCGAGGCATACGAATCAATACAATGATTTCCCATTTCATTGCGGTTAAATTCATTCATCTCTTAAAGGTAGTTTAAAGAAACTCTGACAACCGTACATATACATGGCCATGTTTATTCTCTTCCGTGTTGAATATTTCACTGAAATCATCAGTTACCATAAAAAACTCATTATTAACTTATTAATATCGTAAATGAAACTCATACCTAAAGACGGCGGAATGAAAGTGGTCAGAGTCTAGGCTTAACATAAGAACAGTGGAGGGCTCAGCCCTGGCCGCGTTGGAATATCTCATGTGTGAGGTATCTCTAACTATACAGCTATATATTTCTATTCCTCCGAGAGATTTTTCTGTGTATCCGTCTTATTCGGTGAGCACAAATCAGAAAACTTGACAGAACGCATTGAGCATGATCAATTTTGTTGTTTTTCGATAATTATGGGAGAGCCAATCTTTTCAGCTCCGATACCATTCTATTTATCTCGTGTTGACAACACTTCAATTGCAGTCAAACAATGTGCAGGTGTGACTGACTGTTCGTTACCGTTGAGTGACCAGTCTGCAACCACTGAATTACTTCGTTCACTGAGAACATAAGAAACTGATTATCAGTAGCTTAAGAAAGATTACTCCTATATCAACTATGCGAATGATAATGACAAAGATAGCAACGATGACAGGCTATTTAAAGGTACCGGAACGTTTGATCGTGCACTGCTTCTTGAAAACAGAGTCCACTCACTACCGTGATTGCTATTCAGTCACCCTTGTGCCCGTTATTTCAGACTGTTGTGATTGAAACTATTCACTGTTATTCATGGCAAGGAAAGCTAAAGGCATTAATTAGATGCAGCTTCCACATAGACTTCACAGAGACCGTTTTTGGAATCACCTCATTAACAGCACAATGATTTGTACTTGGATGATCAGGTCACTCGATAAAAAGCTGTTTTCAACATAGAAATACGTTGAAACAAACCCGTGGAGAGACTGACTTCGGTGCCAACCATGATCAACAATGGTTTTGGTGATAATACTATCATCATTCAGATAACCTAAAGTGAATGATTCAAACCACGTTGGACGAACATAGTGACTGGTATGTCGCACACTTCATAACTGTCGCGTTTGAGAGATATTATCTCGTTGAAAACAGGTGAAACATCTAATTTATTAGTTTTACGTAGTTCAAGATCCCGGAATTCATTTTTCATTCATTTTTACTAAAACTTTATTTTCTTTTAGAGGCCATAGACATTTATTTAAGTACAAGACTCAGTACTTCACTAGTCTACGAGAGCGAATTTCCCCGCATTCCGAACTTAATGCTGGAAATAGCCTTTGTTGGATCACCCAGAATGCAAACACTATATGAGACTATGCTCCTCCTGTAACGGGCTGTAGGCGCCCATGGAAGTTTGTAGTTGACGTGTGTGTGATATCAAGGTGACAAGCTCGTCATGCAAAAATGTTTTATTCCACAACAATGCAAAGTGCAAACAGTCTTTAGTTTGAATCAGCCAATGCAGAGCAAATCAGAGCAAACAATGCACATGGAAAAAAACACTGGCAATATCAATGCTTTCAGTGTTAGCGGAACGATAAAACGTGGCTAATGAGATTTCAAGTCAGATTTCATCACAATCTGTGAACTCCAAAGGAAATAGTTTCTATTTATTCGAACCTGATGAAGCGAATCGATACGCGTTGGTCCAAAGAGCGGTATCATAAAGCAACAGCGATGGCAAAACTGGAATGCAGCATGCATGATTTGTGAATCATCGCTTCGCAGATGCACCCGTAAGAACGTTTGGTGATCTTTTATGCAAAAACTGACGAACAAGTCCAACATTTTTCTTTCTTTTTGTTTTCCTTTTATTTAACTGCACTTTTGTGTAAAACCCTGGAATCGGTTTGTCGAATGACTACTGTCTGAAGTAAAGAAACGAGGAATGTAGGACGCATTATTGACGTTCCAACGTACAATCAGCAGGACAAAGTTCTGATGGCCACACGATTTCCAATGAAGTGGTCCGCAGTTCTTTGGTTACTTGATTTGCCTTGAGGTAAACAGTAGGATAGGGAAGATTGTAAAAATCAAGTACCTCAAAATCCCGATGGAAACCTCAAAAAGTAAATTATCGCCATTCAGATAAATATATAATCAGATTTTTCTATTTTCGATTCCAAGTAAATTACTAATTAAATTTAATATCATACCTTTTTGTGGTCGTTGTTTTCATAAAGGTTTATATTGTTCTAATATTTTCTAATGCTAATGATTCACGGACGCTACCTTAAAATTCCATGTCTAGCAAAAAGTACAAATTCTGTCTCATTTGTTTTTCACTGCCATTTACTCAATGTTGCAATGTTTCAATCTTTGAGAATGTTTCTCATATATTAACCTCTTCGCATTTAACAACAAACAATTTTCATCAATTAATCAGTTTATTTCATCTCATTTTCTCTCAGAAAGCAGTATCAACCGTCCGAATTTCCAAAAGAATGAGACAATGGAAACTCTGATCTGTGATTCAATATCTGACTTAACATTGACACAACTCACTGGATTGACAATAAGCTTTCAATCTTAAATTGCTGCACAATACAATTTTGTTCTATTTTTTATTGTCAACATACGCGGCGATCATCACGTCAAATGTGACGAAAAATGTTGCATAACTAACAAAGTAACAGACCGACCGATAAACGTATTTCAGTGAGGCAATTTTCAGTGGCCAATTCAGCGGGTAAATGGGTTTTCCTTTTCTTTTATTTCTTTTTTTATTCAAATAACTTTACAGCTTATTTTCAGGAAGTTGGTTCATGACCAATCCCACGGCTGCCACATAGCACAAAGAAAACTCTGTAGACAGACTGTAGTGGCAAGATGCACACGCACAACATCGCGGCCGGTGTAGTGATGACCAACATCGCTTGACAGCCACCAGTAATTGCGATTTGGAATGCGATAGTCGGTACTTGAACGCACATAAAATATATTCATTTGAGAATAAAGCATTTGGGGACAAAACGTTTTGTACCTCTGGTCAGCTACTCTTTCTCAAATATGATATTTCATTAGTTACTCGCAATAGAACATCATTGTTTTTAGATTTTTTCCTGGAGAACCAAAGGATCAACTACTATCGTCTTAAGTTTCTGCCCGTTCAATTATTCTATATGGCTTGTTTTTCAAAATTCAGATTTAAGCCTGCGATAATCAAAACCAGGAACCGTGAAGGTTCGGAACCAACATTTGGACATTTTAATCTTGTACCGCTTTTAAATCACTCGAATCTTTGCTGCACAACACGCAATGTCCAAAAATGTGGCAAGTATTCGCTTTGAACTAGCGGGATGGCGCGCACACAGGAACTGAAAAATCGTATTGCAACACGGGTGACAGTGATTGCAGTGCTTGTCGTATAGAGGTGGGCGGGACATTTTCATTTCTGTTATTATGGTAAAGTAGGTTCATACGGAGTACCACAGCACTAAGCTGCTGCATCGGATGACAGATTGTTAAAATCATTGGTTGTTATCCGAATATTAGATAAATTGAAATCATATACAAACCAAATGACAATAGAGTTTAAAATAATATTCAACACAAGCGGCGGCCATTTTGTCGTCTGTTGCAGATAAATAACTGACCCGTCGTTGATCGGGAGCACACATAATACCACGCNATGTTCACCAGATGCTGATCTGACCCATACTGTGCGTCGGAATTCGAAATAGCTATCCCTCGGACAATTCTGTGAAAACTTGAAATGCAGCTAATAATACGATACTTTACTTTAGATGTTCAAGACTTCTCTCCATTTTGCTGAATTCATTTCATAAAACTTCTTTTGTTCGACTCAGTAAAACAAATTAATTACTATCGACTAGGAAACTGCTACCAGATTCATCGAAACTACAAAAGATCCATTTGTCAAGGAAGCAGACAAAAATAACATGAACCAGCCAGAATATCAACCAATATGATAGGACAGAGCGTAAACTATTCCCATTAGGGATTAAAACAAAGGAATATACGTAGAAATTACCGTGATATATCACTTCAGGTATTTGTATATTTACTTTGGGTAGGATAAATTTATCGTTTAATTGAGGGTGGGATGAAAAACTAGAAAACATTGGACGGCCGTTTCTGTCTTGTTGGGTTTCATTCGAAATGCCGATCCATCAACCCTACTCGGACTCGAACCCAGGACTCCACATGTTTAACGGAGGCATACCAATCACTCGACCACCGGGCATCTGATCAGTCATTTTCTCCCATACAGTATTCAGTTCAATCACATGACCTAACAAAACCAATGTTGGATAAATGTGTTTGAAAACTGCTCGGTTGGCAAAATGGTTTGTTGTAAACCGAACATTTTTCACACACATCATAGGTTGTTTAATGCATTGAATGATAAAACAAAGCGTGAAAATCAGTCACGTGCGCAAAGGCATGTACGCACTCACACACGGACAGGCAGGAGCGAACGGAGTGTACGTGCCTTGGGTCAATCGAACAACCAGTCGGAAATCAAGGACACAAAGCTCATTATCAAAGGGTACCGNNNTGTGTGTGTGTGTGTGTGTGTGTGTGAGGGAGAGAGAGAGAGAGAGGAAAGGAGAAAAATCAGGCCCAACCACTCTAATAGGATCTCAGGTGCAGAGAAAACATTCGACCCAATCAATAAACTCGCTGGTTTAGCTTAGGCGTGAACACGAATCAAAGGTTCAGCAGGGACAGTGGTATACAAGGTACCGAAATCAGGGCATGAAGAAAGCGATGTGTCAGGAACAATGAGTATTTCTCGACTAAATCTTTAGTGGCATGTGGTTGATTAATAACAAACTGAGAGCAAAATCGCTAGAAAATATTAAGTAATTACTTGTGCTGCAAAGAAACAAGGGAAAATTGGTGGCCCGACTGAACAGATAGCGAAGTGCATACATGGGCTAGCTTTAATGTACACATTGGACTTGATATTCTCCATGATAAATGCGCGTTTTGTTTCTCTGAACCTTAAGTAAAAGGGTTAATTTGATCGAAACCTGTTGTACACTAAAGTGCAGTGCGTTTTATAAATGTTCATTGGATACAGTCAATATGATAGGCTTTTTCACCAACTTGTTCCATTCTACCCGACCAATCTATAGTCACTTTGTGCTTCACATAGCTATACCACTCTGAAATTGTTTTCTGTTTATAAAACGGCTATTTCTCCATGTTACTAAACATTTTATACTTTTACTTTCATACAATTCAAGAATTACAACCAAAATTTACAGTCGTCTGAATTGGAAATTTAACTGAATATCTTTCATTTCATCTAGTTGGGAAAAGATCACTCGCGCCTAGGTGGGATTTGAACCAGTGTATGGTTGNCCCCCCCCCCCCCCCCCACATCTCCGTACAGCACACATTCTGCCTGCTGCGATACCAGGTCGCAACAACTACTTTAGTAGTTTCATGCTTGACCAATCATTAAATTTACAGAGGTATATGAAAGTTACCAGTTGTTGTATAAGCTGACTTCCTCAGCAGGTGTTCCCTATCACTGACCAATGTCCAGCAGACAACTTCCGAGGCAGATCAGTTAGTTTGCGCTGAAGTGTTTGGCATATCTCGAAAAAACTT
Organism: Echinostoma caproni; assembly: GCA_900618425.1. Taxonomy (NCBI): domain Eukaryota; kingdom Metazoa; phylum Platyhelminthes; class Trematoda; order Plagiorchiida; family Echinostomatidae; genus Echinostoma; species Echinostoma caproni. Next base: position 54,557 of record UZAN01040426.1, on the reverse strand, counting down.
TTCTTGCAATCCGATTGTCGGCGGTATCCATGCATGAGTTCAAATATCTCCGAAGTTCGTGACCTCTTTATAGTTGGATTGCATAACAACACCTTCAGAAATACAGTAATTGATTAGGCTATTCAAAATTTCTTGAAGTTAGCAACTTTCATGTAATACCGTCAGTTAGACGTTGAACTCAGGAACAAAGATAAAAACAAATTTCATTCTTGTCGATTAAGCTTGCTGTGAACGGCAATAGAAATTTCAAAAATAGGAGCATATTTTACGTCAAAATGTTTGTGAATTGGCCAAGACACACAACGTTGCACTGTGAACTCAACTTCACATATTGTCACATTGCTCTGAGTCATGCTGACGTTTACTTGCTTAACAAATTTTACGTTCCTCCACATTTATTATTTAACTTGGATCCCATTTAGAATACTTGCGGTAAAACCACGCAGAATACTTAAAATTCACCCAACATCGATGAGTAAATCTTGTACTGACCTGGCTTCGACTTGAAAATGAGTTGTTCTCCCCATATCACTCAAATCAGCTACGACCTATCGGGGAGGAGAATTTCCTCACAACTGTCCTGCCAAAGCACGATTCACCACCTGGAGTATTTTGGATGGCAGTTGCCGAGGAAGATCCAACGGCTACTCCGTAGTCGCACTTGATTTTCCCGATGTAAGGTTCTAATCTGGCAGTTTTCGAGTGTGTGTTTGACTAGATGAACTGAAGATTGTGCCTGAAGACCAAATGTAAAGGATGTTCGGTTCAAATCAATCCGAATAATCTCATTGTACCACTAACAAGTAACTGTGAGGTAAATGTGAATATTTCGGTTTATTCGCCTTTCATGGTACTCAGAACTCGTGTCTATCGCACTTCGGTCTTCGGTCTTCTCGATTCCAACTGAACGTATGTCAATATATTATAGGGTGAAAATTCACTGCAACAGGGAAATGACATTTGAATTTGGCATTACTTCGGTATTTTCTGAGAATAATTGTTTTGTACTCAAATGCCGGAACTTTTCAAACCAAGCTGGAATCAGAACCAATCCGATTTGTAATTATATCTTGTGAATCTATAGGAATGATGTGTTATTTTAAAGGCCATAATCTTTTCTATTTCAATTCAAATACTTCAATGAAACAGTTCATTTTGCACTCTAATTCCATTTAAATGTGAATAGTAACGTGACCTAAATAGTATCATTCGCACAGCGGCAATACGTCCGCCATCCACGCCATGGATTTGGGGTTCAAACCCCGTAAGGGACGGTATATGTGCACTTCTGATGAGAACCAACAAGAGGAAAGCTTAAGCCTGATGCTTTCACCAAATCTAGATCACTGAATCAGCTGAGAATTGTGCGTGAAAATGAAGCCTGAAGAATGACCCACCAAAATCAGTTGTTAGCTCTATCCATCTAATGTTGCTAAACTTCCATAATGAATCCAATTGGGATAAAATAAAGTGCCGCGCAGCAGTTTCTTGGTGGTATTTGTTGAACAATTGATGTTTCACTATAGCAAAATTATTCAATTCATACTCCGGAAAAATTGCATTTCAGACTTTTCTGGTAAATCGTCATTGTACACTTTTAAAAACGAAATCTCTTGTCAGAAGAGTTGCTGGGCTACGGTTTATGGCAGATCGAATCCAGTACTTTGTTTTGGTGCGTACCGGAGTTTTGAACCCTCTGTTAACTGGGTCCACGGATAATGTTCTATACAAAAAAACGTTTTCCTAGTATATTTTTACCTGTAGACATTGCTTACACACAGTTTTAATTTAGTTATTCTGAATATTCACAGAGCTGACGGACCAAGATTAGTAAAACTAGCTTTGTGCAGAATGGTGTTCGTTCTTGAAGTGCAAAAAACACTAATACTGCACATTTACTGTAAAGACGTTTTAAGGTCAGAATTGTTCGTTGCACATTAAAGATCATTACTATACAGACAACAGTATGATAAACGTTCGGAGAAAATGGGTTATAACAGGTGGAAACATCCGTTGTCAAGCAATTATAGTTGGTGGATGCAGTTTGGTGTGTGCTTGCATGCAGCGTGCACCACCAGGTTGGCTAACTCAATCAGCTTAGCTTGCCCCATTGCTTGAGGTAATTGTTGCCCCGGATGATTTACTACGTTCTGTCATTCTGATCTTATCTAGTACATTCCGCGAAAATCCAACCAGAAATTCTCCAACTGGACCGCAGTTTGATGGCAGACTCTGGAGCGCAACGAAACAATTGTAGATGGATAGACCATTGGCAGGTTTTTGTCCCATAATCGACCATATCGAGTTGGCCGATTATTAAAAATTGAGCAGCTAAACTATCCTAATTGGAAGTAAGCCCTGATTCAGCTGTCTATCTCATAAATAAAATCTGAAGTATGTGTTTGGAGTTGTATTAGATGAGCAAAAAAGGTAGTTTTTCAATTTTTCTCTGAGATAATCGATTTGTTGAGTTAGCAACGAACAAAGACAACTAGATAGATAGATTATCTTCATCGTATTTCAGCACACGCATTTAGTTTTAAGAGTTTGTATTACTTTTGATAATTTGAAGGAGCTGTTCATTATTATTGACGTATCGCGATATATCATGGGCATTGAGAATAATGGAGATTTCAATTCAGCAATGAGTGAACTGAAGTAAGCCTTTCCCGAGATCAATTTCAAAAGAAAAGACCAAATTGCAATACTGCACGATTATGTTCAGGACGATTTCGCTGCAATGAGTATTGCAACCCAGTACGATTTTTGTCCAAGGCCATGTTTCAATATCTGCACTGATGTTCACTGCATGCAATAAATTTATATATATATATATATGAAGAATTTGCGCAGGGAAATGGATGCATACTTATTTGCGTAATTAAGAATACTAACAAAGATCGCAAATAGCAATCCTCCAAGTTTTCCAATACTCTTTTTCTAATTTATGGCATTAATAGCAACAAAAACCAGTAGTCTTATCAAATAATTATGTACAATTTAATTCCTGTTGACATTAGGGCTCAAATGTATGCAAAGGTAAAAACGGTGAAACGGGACTGAATAATTTAATAATGAATCTTTTGGGAGTGTTGTGATTTTCACTCGGTGATGTGCCCTGGGGGTAAGCGGGCGTAAAAGCTGCACGGAGTTCAGTTTATCCACAATACACTGAGGCTGTTTATTTGGCGTCGGATTTATTTAATTTAGTTATCCTCACATGTTGGTTCAAATTGGATTAGGGTGGCTTTTATCAGACAACAACAAATATCGGTTTCTAAGTTGCCTTAACCTGGTTGATTGGTTTTCTATCACAGTAAAGCCAATTTGGGGTTGCATGGAGCTGTGTAAAACTTTCGCGATTGTAGGGTGTCACATTCTAAGAGAAATCATTGAAAAAGGCAACCAAATTTACCATAGTAACTCGTGTTATTTCTTTCAAGTTACTATCCAAAATTGTGAAAGCACAACAATATTACGTGTGCTAAGACCCTATATAAACATTGTATTTTCTGCAGTATGCAACATGTTGAGATGCAGCGAAATCGTCCTGGACATAAATCGTGCAGTATTGCAATATGGTCCTTTCTTTTCAAATTAATCTCGGGAAAGGCTTGTTTCAATATTACGTGTATTGGCATGTTTGGATTGACCGTAGCTAATTCAGAAATTGCTATAAAAATCTAATATGCTACGAGCACGACGCAAAATTTATTCTGTAACAATCGTTTCTATGTCTAGTCTGATAATGCAGCACATAAATATCTTCAGTCCAAAAGGAAATTCAGCTGAGATGTTATTGAAAATAAGATTCTGTTTTGGAGTATCAAGCTTCGATAAGCCCATTCGGTTGTTCAGAGACACCTTTGAGTGCGGGTTTCACTCCTTGGGAGATCGTTGATTCCCCACGAGGTAAATGCATTTAAATACGAAGGGAATTTTTTTGATGACGGACACAGGGCACTGGACAGCCGTTTGAAGTCCGGACCCGAATGTTTGCGGTTCGAGTCCTGACAGGGACACACAAAGTACGTACTGCTGGCTAGTCCCAAACAGGACGAAACAGCTATCCAGTACTCTTTGTCGATCATCACAAAAATTTCCTTCACATTCATGAAAGTCAGAACAATGCGTGTGATGGTAGGGAAATATGTGAGAAACGATGAATAGCGGTCATACGCAACAAATAGTAGGACATTTTTATTGTATTGTGATGACTTGTGAAACCAACTATGTCTACATTTCAGTCAACAATCGAGTCTGTCAAAAGAAGTGTTTCAGGGATTTCACACAAATATTACTGATTGCCTATACAGCCGTTGTGAAGTTTGGATCAAGACATTGATATAGGGAAAACGTTCCCGTGTAGACAGGTTGAATGAACATCTGCGATTTCAATCACCCTCGGCCATTTGGAGTGGATATTACTCAGTCGCATCAAAAATGATTTTCTTCAACTCCTAATACATAATGCGCACGAGTTATCCGCGGTGTTTACAATCTCAGACACGAATGCCACATTTGTTGTTCATACAACTAGTAAATGTTTTCGTAATGGAACAAAATTAGGCCAAGATAAAACCGGAAGACTCGCTGATAACCTTGCGGTTTAGTTGCAGGCCATAATATGAATATCTCACTACCGAACTTCACTGTAAATAAGTGGTGCCCAACTTGTCCATTTCAATTCTCCTGGTGTGGATCTATCTCCCAGTACATGCGTTGATTTCCCTACATTTAAATTCATGTTCTGTGCAACAAAATAGTGTGGTGACAGAAAGTGCAACGGACTGCTGGTTCGTAGGTGTGGCTCAAGAGTAAGGGTTTCGGGGCGCATTGTTGACGAGTCCGAACAAGGGCGAAACAGTTGTCCAGGGCTCTCTTTTGGTCAACACACCACCCCTTCGCATGAAACTTTGACTATGATAGTTCTCACGAAGATCGTCTGAGTTGAACGTTTTGATAAATAAAATAAATCATTTCCGATTGATTTTTGAAATGGCTTTGTGTGAAATGTTGAACTGAGATTTAAAAGTTCTATCCCGTAACTAACGTATGTTTGTTGTATCTATTGGCCAGTCAGACTCACACATACAGGAAGGCTTTTAACCAAATACTATGTGAATGACTCCACAACTTTTCTCCGAAAAAACACTAACGTTTCTCATCCTTTGTCTCTCATCAAGTATCTGCATAGTCCAAAAGTGATTTTGGTAACATTATTCTTATCTGAAAATCAGGAAGTTGATTTTTCTATTTTCACTTTTATTTCCTTTTATTGAGTATATGATAAAACAATTTTCAGGAAGGGAGAGGCGGCCAATCCAAGGACTGTCATATACGGATAGCATCAGCAAACTCTCCAATATAGTCCATTTTTGTTGATTTTGCATCGAGTATTATATAACCTTCAGCTGGTATTTCCACATAAGTGATTTCTAGTGAATACTATATTTAAAGCCTCAGAAAGCCTCAGCATGGTGGGGGTAGGTGTCTTGGGTTGCGGCTGGTCACCTCTTCCTTGCACCTAGCCAAATGCTCTCAAACGATCAACTGTCTCAAACAGCTTCTGCTGAGGAAACTCTGCTGACTACCCTCTCGTGGCGGTTTTTCCACCAAAGTGAGAGGACGAAAAGCCAATATCCGGGTCAGTGAGCCACTGGCGTTCCACCTAAGGGAGCTGGCTCAAAACCTTAATTCCAAACCAACCAAGGAAGCATAGTGGTAACGCACACGCCTTCCATGTGATGGGTTCGGAGTTCAAATCCCGGACGGGATGATGGATATGCACTACTGATTAGCTCCAATAAGTGCGAAACTAGAGTCTAGTGCTTCCGACTGTTTGGTTGAATCGATGAACTGAGGATTGTGTGTGAGGACGAATTCCGAAAGATAGTCACCTCAAATCAATAACAATCAATAAAGGCCGTACGAACCACATACCTTCCTGGTTGTAGTTGTGAGCACCGGCTCGATTGGGCAACGAAGTTTGTGACCCTTTTCAAAGAGCGTATGATCCGATGAAGTGGACACCGGCCTCCAATAGATTGTGGTTTTCGCACACCGCTCGGCTGCCTTGCGGGTCGAGCTTTGGCTAGCTGAAAGCTCCAGTTTTGAACTCCCTAAGAGAATTTACCTACTTTGGCCTGAGCAACTTAGCATTATCGTGCCCACGAGTAAATCGTGGACCGTTTTATTTTTTTGTAAATATTATTATACTTTGGTTTGTTTGACACACTTTCTGAACTTAGGCGTGTGTGAAAATCAATAAAAAAGCTAAAATAAACTATCAACGTTTCTCCGGTGCAACCAATTATAAAACATTTATTTACTTAATCAAATTCCTCGTGTGAAAGAATAAATAGAATCGCCTTATCCTACAGTTTGTTCTTATGAATTTGTCATCAAAAAGCAATTGGCAACAAATATTCATTTAGGATTGCAAGTCTCTCAACGAAAGGTGAAATTGAACGCTGTTTCATTTCCTCTTTAGTTCTATGTTGCTAGTTATCTGCAAGAGAAATATGGATTGCACCCAGTGCGAGAAGAGGAAATCCCCAGCTGTTGGTGGTTGAGTGACATGCGCAAATGTCAATTATTTCTGAAACAATAAAAAGGGGTATGAATCTCCAACTGACTGCTAAACTGATGATTGTCGTTGTTGGAGTTCGGTAAAACTACTTGGACATGTAACCAACTAAACCAGCCCCGGGTGTTTGGGGTGAACACCACTAAATCCCAGAATTCAACAAGGTAGTAGGTCGCCAGAAATAAACAGAAACACACAGAGACGAACGTTGAAATATTCGATTGTCATAAATTGTTTTTTTGCTCTTCTTTGTGTGTTTGACAAAAACAACCCTGCTCGACATCCACCTCAAGTCTTGTCTTTGTGTATCAAAAAATAAGCGGACGAGTTTAGTTCTGAAATATTCGTTGTTTAATGATGGAATAGTCAATTGAAGTAGTTTTTCTGCTTACCTCCAATGGAGTACATTGTATTCGGTGCAACATTTTCAAATCAGATTCAATGTTAGCCTAACTGGCTGAGAGTAATCAACACGAGTTATGCACGTTCATCAGGGAAACATTTCTAATCACCTGATTATGTGCCAGATATTTGCCTCTCTTGTACCTGGGTATCTTTCTTTGTTTTTATTGTATGTAGTGCGTAATTGGGCAATTTTAGATGAAAAATCCCGGGGCAAATCCCAAATCGCTACATCTCAATTTTATTCAACTTTGCTTCGAAAAAAACAAGGTGGAATTTCCAGGCCCTATTTGTTACTTACACACACAAACATAGACACAGTATTTTGCAGGCTGATAAAACTCCATTCAGTCATGCAAGCATGAATCTACTTTCTAGTATTTCTCATTGGACAAAGTATGCAACGTTAGGGTGTGGAATAGAGTCTCGCAATTTTCTGCATAAAAATGAGTAACTTTTTCTAATTGTTCCAGACTTAACTACTTTCATAAATTCTGTTATGCTTGTCTGGTTCTCGCGTCCCGCCATAAATGTGTATAGTAATAGTATCACAAGTTTGGAGAATGCATTGAAAATTTCTGTTTTTTTTTAACATTCATCGAATAATACTCCGTGATATAAATTTTGGCAATTACAACCAATTGTAAGTTCAGGTTTGTTTCTTACCGTGATGAAATCTATGCGTCAAGTAAAAAGCACTCATAGTGAATTAAATGAAAGCTGGATAGAGGGGAAAATGTGGTTCTTTTTGTCCCATTTCTGCATTATATTTTCTCCAGTATCTGCATGCGGTCCCGTTGGAAAAAGAGCATTGAATGTGCCTATTGCACTTATTAGAGCAAACAACTCACGTAGTTTTACGACAACTTCCGGAAACAACGTTATTACTTATCCTTTTTTAAGACTTTCAAAAAAGCTGTGTTCAACTTAAACTGAATTGGGCAAGTAAAATTGCATACATTTTGACTCATTTTACTGCAAGATACACAATTTGCTGTATTTTTGTGGATATTTTTAAATCAAGTTTTATAACATAGATAGATGATGGCCGGGATATGCACTGAAAACAATATGAAACCCATCGGATTACATTTTTCTGACGCGCATCTCTTTACGCTGCCGGAAATTTCAATGAGTCTCAATTTTCCTCTTCGCGGGTTGGTTAATTCGTGTGGTTTATTTTGTATTAGTTTGTGTCCTTTTAGAACCGTTGTTTTTTTCGACTAAACGATTAAGCAATCGTGCTACATTCAGTGAACTTAACCAGACCGTCAGTCCATGATCATTTCCTGTGCTTTGTGACTTCATCCGACGCATTACACAAACTGTTTTATTCGTGATAGTATTCGTGTTGTGGCCGACAAATAGCGCCGCGGACAGCTGTTTCAACTCCCTTAGGGGTCGTCAACGTGACGTACTTGTATTTCACTTGTGTGTTGTCGTTGGGCTGACTATTCGAGTGGAATGATGCAACACTACAGTTGGTTTGAAAATACAGCTCTCGTGTTGTGTAGGTGAAGCACAATTCAGTAAAATGCTTATTCTCACAAGATGAAACTAGGTTCAATCCAGCAAAATCAGTTATCACCGAAGTACTTTAAAACTTTACATTCTTATAGCAAAAGCGCTACTCTTCTTTGAATCAAGTTCCCATTTGAAACCATTTTCAAATAACTCAAGCTTATGACGCGTTCCATTGTGTAAATAAGTAGATGTTGGTCTACACCACAGTCTTCCGCCGAAATAAACGGAAACTTGGAAGTAAAAACGCTAATGGCTAGAACAGGATTAATGAATATCGACTAACACAATCAGGATATTCGGAAACGTCAGTTTACAAGTCATAGGGGTCGTTTCATAGCTGAGGCACTTCCGATTAAAGTCTGACTTGTGGCATTCGGTCGAACAAATGAATCATTTGTTCCACACTAATGGCAACAAATGATATCCCATACAATTTGCAATGATTGATCTACACAATTCCCACCGAAGGTCCAACAGGGAGTATGGTTCATTCAGTCACATTGCAAAAGATTGCATATGATAGATACATGTTCACCAATAGATTATGCTCAACTTTTTGTTCCTTGTGATTAGGACAAACTGTGCCATTTTAAGATCGATTTAGAAAACTATCAAACTGAATTGGAATGTCCTCAAGTGAATTTTGAAGACCGCAAGTTAGAATTCAGAACGAAGGTTGTGTTTTACTTTGTAATCTTTGAGCGCAACTGATCAATGATCAACTATCTCGTGACTAATCACCTCTGACTCAACTGACCCAATCTTACACGTAACGAAAAGTGCATCATTTAGAGTATTCTACAAGCGGATCACCCGTCCTGGTCGTAGTTGCTGAGGTGCTCTCTCATGGTTGAATAATCGCAAATGTCCACCCCAGAAGCTGCTGTCACACAATGCATCACCAATCGTGCTTATCTTTTTGGCATCCGCATAATTGCCTCGCCGAAACCATACTGCATCACCGATCCACCGAAGTGAGGTTCATCCGTGAGTGTGACACGAAGCACAACTGAGGTTTGCTTCATTTCCTCACAATGTGTGTGTGATCAGTTGTAGAAAAAAGCAGAAAAAGTGCGATCAGTTAACCAATGAGGTGCGCTGAACGAATTCGGAGCCAAACATAGTGCTCCGTCTCCCCATTAAACTTACGGTTCTCTTATTTTAATTCATTCTTTTCCAATTCAAGATGATAGCTTCCGAAATCCGTCGTTAAAAGATATTATCTCATCAATCATCATAAGCTCGGCGTCTAATTATTCTTCAATAGAATCAGTTTCACCTATGAACGTTTCATTCAAGGTAGACAGGTTATCAGAAGCCTGAATCACGACATATCAAAAGCCATCATTCGCTCTTCTTCAATACCACATTTGAGGGTTACATTGAAGGCCAACCCACGCATTTTTCACCAACTTAAGGCTAAATTACTCCATCAATCCCAATCATTTGTTCCTCTTTGCTTTCCGTAATGGGCGCCCCCGGGAGCACCGCACAAACAATGCTCGCCGCATTTTAGGGCAATTCAAGCGTTGACATCCACCAGTTGCAATCGCTTAACATCAGATGCCTCAAGCATAAAATCTGGTCCCTGAGGTATACTCGAGGTGGTAGTGACACTGACTGAGTACGGTGTTTGATATCACACAACTGTAACGGTTTGTGCCGGTGCGAGAAGTTCGTGAAGTATGCGGTGCGGAAGGTGCAAACTATGGAGCGTACTTGTAATGCTGATTTTAGCGGACACACAATCAGGCATTTATCTCAGAAAATTACCCAATCATTCCTCAAAAAAATGACGGCAGGGACTTTGGACAGTTTAATCCAGCAACACCTGTCTGATATCACATGTGATTCTCATACATGGCGCAAGCAATTTTCTTCTCAAAAAACTGTGAACCTTACCAGGGAGTTAAGGAAGATCCTAAGAACTGTTGACTGTGCAGCCATTAGTATTATAAAACTGGATTTGTACGAGGAACGTAGGCGGGTTCAAGCACAGTTGTAATAATGACAATAAAAAAAATTGAACGTCTCGTATTTGTGTACAACGAAATCTACTCCATATCCTTATTTAAGCCAATCATCCACCAACATTTGTTCAAATTTTCAAGCCTCTTTTACTCATTCTCGAGCAAAACTGTTCTTATCGTGTGTTTTTCACACTTCACACACTTTCACACTTCTTTAAATGAATCAAAGTCAAAAACAGATTTATTAATCTGATAAGAAGAATTTGCAGCTGGTTCGATGAGGTACATAGGAAAAGTATGGACATAAAAGGAGTACTAGATGGTAAAACAATTGAACGCAAGAGAATAGGTGACTTCCCAAGTTCGTGGTGATGAACACTTTGTACACTAAGATACGGGCAAAATGACGATGACGCTAGTCCGTTTAGTGGTCTGGGCTATATTTGGGACGAGTAGCGGATCGAACACATTCATTAAGATGGGCATGCACACAGTGGTCCTTATCAGACGTTAAATGACTGATGAATTGATTCCATGCACAGAAATGCTTAAACACAATGGAATCGACCAAAACTATGCACTTTATGTCTTATTGTCAAACCAATATATTATACAAATGCACATCCGTGGGCCACGTGAACCGTTTGATAATCTCTTGGATAACCGAATTATATACGCAATTACCGGATGCGATATACGTGTATATATTCAAAGAAAATCATTGGGGTTTCCACTTTTTTTCTTAGCATTGTTCTTAATAACGGTAATCCTAACTCAACCATGCGAGCATACCACTGAGTAGATTTGATTGGCACATGCTTGGACAACCGGTATCACAAATCGGACAAAGTCATCAACTCGTAAGTTTCATTACCCCTGTTCGAATTTACTTTGAATTGTTTGGCTGTAAACTCTTAACTTCATGCTCCGCAAAATAAGTCAAATCACAACAAAGATGAACAGCGAGAGAAAATAACCCCATCTCAGTTCTTTCATGACTCACTTTTATGACAGCTGGACTGAAATACAGTACAGCTTAAGGTCAGAAGAACATGTTTGACATTCATCGAGTTACGCATTCAGACCAAACCCATGCAGTTGTGTTTTATAGATTAGTCCATCTTTCATTTTACACCGCGTGTGAGTGGGGCTTTTGAAAGGCTTTGCAACGACAAATGGCACCCATAGAGAAAATAATTATCCACAATTTTCCAGTCTGGGTCTCTAGTGCAATAGAGTTGGTTCGGACAGGCACTTCATGCACCGTCCATATGTTATTGTATACCCCGTGTGCATTCACTGTTACTTTGACCACCACCTTGGTTACTAATGACTGTACCCGTGAAATACTTGGGTACGTTAACTACGTGTGTTATTCCCTGCAATCGACCACTGCCTAGCAAGTGGTTCGATAGTGCCAAATTAGAAGTGTTGTGCTCCTCACATACAATCACATTTCTTTGGAAATTTTGTATGCAATCGACTACGATTGCTCTGCTCGAATCTGGCTCCAAGTCCCTTTTTAGCCTTTAGTCTTAAAACCAAAAAAACATTTCTGCACCTGAAATTCTTTTATTTCAAGTACTCCAAAACATGTTGCCGTAATGAAAGTGTTGTTTACGTGGAATAATAGGATTCCGTTATCAGTTGAATTTATTTGCTTGAGGCGGCATTTTCGAGTTCATCATCACTAGTCCGACATATTTTGCAGTTTATTTTCTGACATTCTATCATACTTGACAATCTATGCTTGTATATGCGTATATTCATCCACAGTTTGAGAACAAGCGTAGTGGCAACGCAGTAACGGTTTTGATGAACGCGAACAAGTTTTGTACAAATGGGAAAATTGAGGGAAAACGAATTACGAAAAACGACAATGTCTATTGCGTGTTTCATCGAACAATTTATATGTGCTTTTATGTGTTTGCTGCTGATTGGTCAGTTAGACTGGCAGTTTGTTCGAAACAAAAGCTTTTCTAAAACTCAATCAATTTCGGTCGAAGTCAGGTGATATTCGCTTACTGAAGCGGCAATGCACACAATGGGGCTATACAACGTTAGACAAAACATTACTGATATGGTAATCAGATTTGTGCAAACAACTTTGAAGTCATCAAAATAATCGAATATTAGTTGTAAAATTTCTCAGCGGCTGAAACGTAAAAGCAAAATTCTAATAGTCGAAGATAAAAGATAAACCTAGAAAATCTGTACTGGGATAGCCGGTGCTCACAAAAGTTATCTTGCTCTCCTTAAAATTCCTGTGTTGTAAGAAACTGACACTTTACATATTGTGAGGGCAAATAAAAATCGGTTAATAAACACAATTGTATATCACGAATAGCAGCACCCTTGTTATGATATTTGGCTCAAGAGGTTACTGATGGTGATCAAGTAACTTCATTCACAGTCGTTGGCGGGCTTCAGATTAAAACCGTATCGCTGTCGTTCAACTTTATCAGTAAGCAATTTTGGTCATGGTAAACTAATGTCATTGCATTTCCAAGTCTCGGGACCTCAGTCCTCAGACTCGACAACTGATGAATAGCAGATTCGCTTGAAATGGCGCTCACCTTTTCTGTAAGTTACCATTCCCAGATATCAGATGAAAGAAGTTATGAGAAGTTTAATAGTCTGACGCACTAATTGCACCCATCAGATAATAGACAGTTCATTCCATCGTTTGGGTAGTAACACGGTATCAGTGATGCCTGACTCTCAAAACCCATGTGGTTCTTTGCCTTCAATCAGCCACCGCACTCTACATGTATTGTTCAATGAATTAAGTTGAATCAATCATCCGGCTTTTCATCGCATTCACACGTGCATGGACTGAAATGCTTTATTAGGAAATCCCTCCCACACGAAAATATTACTCCTTAATTGCAATAAGCTCAAACTTTTACGAATAATTGGTCTATTTTTGATTGTTATTAGTTGCTGAAGTGCACCGCGACTTAGTCGAAAGTTGAACGAGAAAATAACAAAAATTGTCAAACGTTCATAAAATACAAATATAACAAGCTAATGGGTCTGACTGGGATACTATAGTTTGCACGCGGTTTGGGACATTTACGACATCCAGCACTGTCTGAGTCCATCTCCCCCCTTTCTCCAATATATATTTGCCGGTAAACCACTGGACTCATTACACAAGGAATAATTCTGCCACCGAGAATCCATACGGAACTTATGGAACACGAATCCGAAATCGCATAGTGTATTGGCATCCATTATTCGCGAATGAAATCGAGTTCTGTCTGTCATCAAGGACGAACGATCAGCATAGCGAAAAAAGCTGCCCGGTGGTCTAAATTTGTNCCCCCCCCCCCCCCAATCCGAACGGTAATTCTCTGATCATCGAGATAAAAAGAAATGGGCATAGTGAATCGGTGTCAGGAAAACAGAATATGTTTATCATCGTGTGAAGTTTACGTGCTTCACCTCACGGTGAACTGATGGCCTTTGGACAAGTGAACATTTCCTAATTAGACTCATAGAACTGTGAACGGTCAGGTAGCTAGATAACGCAAACAGACCATGTCAGATTACTTTCTGTCCACTATTTGTGTCCGTGCGGTTGATCAAGCGAACAAAGCTGCTTCCGTTGTTGGTGATGATGCAACTGAGGTTCTCCGGGATAGCGGAAACTCAGCATCAGAATTCCCTAACTATTTTACGGTAACCTGCTGTACAAATGAATAGAATCACGTGATGCTGTCATTCACTAAAACGGAAGATGGTAACTGTATTGACCGTAAAAGTTGCAATAGTTGTATTCAACCAATCAAGTTACAAAACCTTGGATTTTTCTCATAATAGACACCTGGACATAAGTTTATTCATCGAGATGGAGGAACAAAGAAAACAACTCAGAATGAGTGATCTGTTTCAATTTGAACTTTCTTCCCCCTTCTCAAGCTGAACTTTCGACAGGCGGCCTTCACGGTTAAGAATGGTGACCTTACCTATTTGCTATGCAATAATCGCTTAGGTAAACGATTTCCTTTCCATCGGAGAATATTGGCAGGGTCAATTCGGATTGCAGATTAACAGGTATAAGATCTGAATGTGAAAAACCAGGTCACGAAAAGTGAGTCATAACTGACGATACATACGCGTTCCTTTCTCTTTCCACCGTACCCCCACCCCCCTTATTTGCTGATTCACTTTGCTCAAATGTATTTAAAACTCCGGTGAGCCGAACGGCCTTCTTGTGCTGCAACATCTGCGATCCAATAGCCGAAACTATACGGTATATGATAACAAATGAACGGTTACAATGCTATTACACCCACACACACACACACACATACACACACGCGCTGTGTTCCTTCCGGTGTAAACAGTATTTTAATTTATTTGAAATCCTTTCGTAAGCTTCTGGCTTACTGCTTAATTGGTTTCTAAATTCGAACTTACACCGAAACTGAAAAGCACATTAATCATTTTGTTTACCATTTGTGTTCGGCGGCAAACAACAACCATTCACCCTTTTAGTGTGCAAGACAAGTGTGCGCCAGAAGAAACAATGTAACCGGGTCTCATGGCGATGTGATGAGGGGCGAATAATGCACGAGGTGTTTGTACAGCACATTTAATCAATAAAATTTAAAAATTATTTCCACTAACTCTGTTTATTCCTGAATCCAATTTCCCCCTGTGTGAAGAAAAAAACGGGTTATCTTAATTTTCTTAATATGAATACGGAGACAACAAATTTGAGGATAATTCAGTTTTCAGTGAATGAAAAAAGGAGTTGATCGAAGTGCAGCAAAGGATCACTGTATATTTCTCGGATCCAAAGACATCTCGAGCTTACACAAAATAAAATCGGTTTACTTCGGAGCAGTAAGCACAGTAGGGGAAAACAAGTTTGGATCAGTGTGGATCGGACAAGCCATGCGCCATGGGGAAGGTTATGCGTAAATTCTGAACATTAAATAACAGCGCGGATGGACAATTTGGTAAACAGACCGGTCCTTAGAAAGGTTACCAGCGATAACCGAAATGTCAGCTAAGTACCAACGGTCTCGGCAGCGCTATATTTTGCAAAATGAACCATTTACTCACAGGGTCTATCAGAATAAAATATGTTCTATTTTCTCAATTAAATTGCTTTCACTTTCAAACTGTTTTAGTTACAAAAAAGTAATAACGGACATTAAAACTAGAACTTCCCGTGTGTCGGGGTTAAATGAATCCAGGACTGTGAGCAAAAGGTTGTTCAAATCATCGGTATAGATTGTAAAACATGCATTCCTACTCGTCGTGAATTGATTGCAGGGTATTGTTTCGTGAATTATGATGATCGTTTCAGTATGTTCCTCGTCAGTGAGTGTTAAACTGAATTCCAAATCTTCTGAGATCTCGTGTCATCACGTGGGTATTATTGATTTAATATTCACACACATGCATGCATACATAAACACACTAGGAATCATACTGAAGCTTAGAATGCTCGTTTGCATGTGCACTGACGATCAAGCGATATCGTTTTTTCATCATTTCGCCCAGAGCGGTCGTATGTTCGAATCACGCCACCAGCGTTACTTAAGTTTCTCTTTTACATTGCGGTAGCCTTTCCAATGGCCGGTTCCTCCTGGTCAAATTTGTTTGCACACTGGTGCATTAAATAAAAGGAGCGGAGTATCGCAATCAATTCTAAGATTAACTCAATGAATCAATAATGAACTAACATGTTTCACTTAATTTGTTGATCTTACCGCTTAACTTCTGAATGAACTGTAAGTGATAGGTGCAGCATTTCGATAGACTCAGCTTATACCAATAACGCTTTGCATCAACTCACCTCAATCAGTACTCGCAGTAGCAGCCATTTTATTTTTTGTTCCCATTCGAGGGCAAGCAGTTTCTCGCAATACCGGCCACATGAAATGTCTGTCGGGTAATGCTTTTCAAACGGAATTCCTTCAAATCACTCCTCGAGAAATGTTGGGTTAAACAGACACCGAACTAAGCTCAATAGATTGGGGCAAGTAACCTTTTCGCTCAAATTCGCATGTCACGAAATCCTCATAACAGATCGATAGATGTTGACCAATCAGCCATCCCGGACCGGTAGGCTGATAAATAACATGCTGAGTGGTCGCTTGTACCAAATGACCTTGAGAAAAACGGACAGGTAGGCTAGGGACAAATACTGGTATACGGAGCGCGTGATTATTCCTGAGTGGGGATAGACAGGCAGGACCTTAGTGCGTACATAGCATCATATTGTTCACGTCGCTAGTTCTTCCCTCCCTTACTAGAGTATGAGAGGCTTGAATGAATGATTGATAGAAGACGACTCCCCACACACCTTAGGCACAAAATAATGGTGATTCCTCCAGTTACTATTTTGCTCCGATGCATGTAATGCGAGCGTTACAAACGGTGACAATGAAAGCTGATAAACGGGAGCTAAATTAGGATGAATTATAAACTTTAGGTTTATGTGCATGTTCACGTGTGCATGTGTTACAAGCCTGGCATAAATTTTTAAGAGACATTATACTATATTAGCAAAATTTCTCTGTTACCTCATAATGGTTAAGGTCTTTTGTAAGTGTGCACTCACTGTTACTTTGTGTATACTGTTTGTTGTGTTCGCATTGTTTTGATGTATTTATTCCGGTTTCGTTAGATTTAATGGATATCATGGGTCTTGCATAATTCAGTTTAGTTAACATCTTCTAATTGATGAGCTTGATAAAAAAGCTCCCTGTTTACCTTTCCAAACTGGAAGAAATCCTGAAGAGGTTATCAATTGCTAACTTCGGACTAGATGTTTTGATTTTATAAAATTATAGATGTATTATAAGATTATTATTATTCCTATGAAATCGGTCATATTTGTGCAAATTCGAGTTGATGATAACTGGGAAATCCGAAAGGAATACCTTTGTTAGCAGGTGAGGAATGGCTGAATATAACGTCTAACCTGTGTTGAATTCAGTGGTCATGTGAATTGTTTTTGTTTGTTTTTATTCAAACCACATAACTTTGTTTGATATGAAAATTTTTGTTCAAAAATTTGATTTGCTCATTTGAGCGGATGGTCAATATAGAATGATAATTTTTTTTTCTAAATGACTGCTCCTCAATTGAAAAGGACANTCTGTGTAATTTTACTTTAGAATTACCAATTTGAAGTTTGTTCTGGATAAACTAACCACCACTGTCTTCTGATGTAAACTCATGTTTGCAGTCGGAACCGGAATATCGGATCCAGATTCACTGACATGGCAACACTCCATCTCCCTCAGTGTAGTAGCAGCAGGTAACCAATATGAATATTTCGACACATGAAATGGTTTTGTGCCCCAGTTACACTTATTTAACTTTATTGATTCTCAATATCATCAAAGAATATCAGCTAAAACGTCCATATAAGAATTTTACAGGCGGAGCAATAAATTTTCAATATTACATGCGATAGAAATGTTGATGACAACCAACAAAAAGCACTGAATAGCTGTTTCGTCCTGTTTGGGACTCGTCAGTGGTGTCTGTCAGGACGAGTCCCAAACTGGACGAAACAGCTTTCCAGTGATCATTGTTGATTATCATAAACATTTCTATCGTATGTAAATGCATGAAATTGTGGAGAATTGACGATCTCCCAAGGAGTAAAACCCACACCCAAGAACAAACACAGTGCCTGGTGTCTCCAATCCAAGCTTGCTACTTCAAAATTTTCAATATTGTTCAGGAATCTAACCCAGAACTAGGTTTGATGTTTACTGTTGCTGATTTATTGTATCATTCTTCAACTTTACCAAGTTTAACACTAGAGTCAGGCGGATCAGTTACTCCCACTTTAACCCAAGTCGAGGTAATTAGTCGATATTCAAAATTAAGTTTTGGGTTTATGGCATCACAAGCTTACCGTATATGCTCACCGTGGACAGGACCAGCTCGCATATTTCTCGCACTGGTCAGGGTGAGTATAAAACAGGCTTGACGTGTCAAATAGCAATTTTGGAATCATGAATTATTTGGAATTGTTGTTCAACTTACTAAGTTTAGACAGTTAGTCGAATAAAAATCTTACTAAATTTGTAGGATTTCGTTTTCTAATCTGATGAATAACTACAGCTTGCTTTTAAAATAATATCCATGTTGGTGGTATGAACGGATTCCAGTGTTTTTTCGTGAGTGCAAATCCTCAACAGTGAATCCGATTGAATAGTTTCACAATAAACTGAAATTTAAGTTGTTATCAGTCGAATTCCTCAATATGGACCAAATCGTGTGGGAGGATTTGAAATTCAAACACGCATTGCTCTATCTGATTGCGTGTCAGGGGAAGTTTAATGATGCCAAATTCAGCATGGACTGCATCTGTCGTGCAGTAACAATGGTTTTATTGCTATGGTTTAGCTCTTCTCATCATCTGTCTGGAATATCAACAAGCAAAGGAAAATAAGAAAAAATACAAGCGTCCCATTTCCAACTCAGGACAAACCGTCTACCAAGTTCAATGGACCAAAAATAGTAGTTGATTGGTGCGATTTGTGTCCAGTAGTGTAGAATACTCCGTCCGACTTGCGAATTCGAAAGTTCAGAGTTAACCTCGGGTTGAACGGTATCAATTAAAAACGATTTCAGGAGAGTAGGATGATAGGGGGTAATTTGTTTGAACGGTGCCTTAGATCATATACAAAGCAAGGCAAAAGTGAAGTCAAAAACCCGAAAACACCACGACATTGTTCGATCTCACCAGTGAAGTTCAAATCCAGAGTATTCNTTGCGAAGATGATTTGTTCAATTTTGTGCTTATAGCAACTGAAAAACTTCGATAAGCTACTCCGGGAGGATCAACTGGGCAGCACAATTGCAGTCTGTCTACCTGTGAGGTTCCAGATGTGCCCGTGGTCTGAGTTGGAGGATTTACACCGCACAACTGTGATCAACAGAATGCATCCTATAAGATAATCATAAATCATTTCTTAAGGATCTATTTCAAAGACGGCACCGTTCAGGCTCAGCATTTTAGTACAAATGATCGAATTATACGACTGATTGAAATAATTCAAACCCTTTAGTTCTCACTTTGAAAATCGCATAATCTGCATCACTTCAATAGATTACCTAATTGACGCTTGGGTTTCGTTATGGGAGGTGCTCCAATATGCCATACCACAATTTTCAGTTCAGATCTTCAAAAACCTAAATTGATAAGGAATTCATTGAAGCTTTTGATGTTTTCAAATTGTCAATACATAAGTTTCTTCGGCGTTTCTTACACATTTGTTCTTGAATCAAGCCAGGTCATGTGTCACGGTATAAGCTCGTCACATTTTGGCATTTTAGCAAAACACGACACATACTTGCGCATAACGGAAACGTCCAACATTTATCGATTATTTAACTCCTCACCCTCACCATAATGTCCGCGTAAAATTTGGCACTATTATAGGCTTACTCATCCCACTAGCCCTCATCGCCCACGTGGTGTGCTTAGGTACACGGTAATCAAATAATATCCATTTAACTACAGTTTTTCCTACGATTTATGAGCCCATATTCATCCTATAAGAGCATCAGGTTGAAGAAAACAAAACAGAAAATTTTGACCACCCTATTAGTTGGACATCAAAGGATCGCCTTTGAGGCAGATAATGGAAGCACCGAGCGGAAGCACTCAGAGGTTTAAAATTTTGATTTTCTTTGCCAGAGGACCATTCATTCGATCACCCTAACCACTTGTGATTCATATCAAATACGAATTGTCTTTCATTTCATAGTCTAAAGGCTTCTCAGCATTTTGATCATTTTATTGATTACTGTGAACTGCATTCGTTTTATGTGGTGGTATTCTGTACAACTTTCTATGGGAAGAGAAAGAAGTTGCTGGCTTTAAAATCCGGAAGTCCCAGAACGTGCCGATCATATGATTGGGTCACTCACTCACTCAGTTCCTTTAATTTTGTACCACGGACGAATAATTCGGAAATAGATTACAACATCTTGCCCTGAGGCTCTGAAGAAACATAGGAACTACGGCAGCACCCTGTAGTAATCGAAATGGACACCAATCAGGAATCGAGATCAAACTGGTAATCATTTGCAGAAAACCTCCCCACACCGAGGGAAGTAAGTAAAAGGTTGTCGAAGTAGCGGTTTCTTTATTGAAGAAATCCATGTGATTAAATAGTATATACAAAGAAATAGCATCCGTTAAACAGGCATTAACCAGTCACCGTTTGTGTTCTTTTCTTCATTGGGAATCTGTTTGAACCGCATGCCATTTGATTGATCCAAACTGTTGGTCCCTGAT
>UZAN01040426.1:18468-29891 GCA_900618425.1 Echinostoma caproni | reverse complement strand
TGACAAAATTCCACAGAGGAATCCGGAAAACTGACACGTAAAGGATTGAACGGAGCCAAACTTCTATTGACTACCATAGTCTTGTGTAGCACATTGATCGTGTAGTTCAGTTTTGTTTAGTAACTATTACACCTGTCATTGGGGGAATTGCATAGAACAAAACCCTCGCCCTGATCCCGTGTTGTCCACCAGCATAGCATGACACATTACACAACCACTTCCCCACCCCAGATTAGTTTGTGGGTGGCATCTGCCAGGATGATGTCTGTGAAATGCTTTCCCATTGGACATACATCACTAACTACAAGAGAAAAATTATCTTGATTGGTCACTGCTCATCCAAAAGATTCCCCCCCCCCACACACACACACACACATCATTGTATTAGTGCTCGTATCGGCCCCAGACAACTGCATTCGTAGTGATCGTAGATTATGACTGTTAAGGACTGAACCAACTTGGGTAAACGAAAAACTCACGCAGCTCCCAAGTCTGCTTGAAACTCTGCATCTCGCCGTAAACCTGATCTTGTTGCTCAGGTGTGGGTCAGCGTTTCCGGACACAAATCTGAATTGTTTACCTGGAAAATATAACTCTGATGCACAGACCACTGAACAATAGTAAAAACTATAACGAAGACGAACTGTCACCTATGTCTTGCAGTTATGGCTCTTGTACATAAAATGAAACAGATAATATTAGTTAAACAAGCATAAACTTACCGGACTCATTAAAACTTAACGAAATAGGATGGGGCTCCATGTAGCAGTCCGTACCCGCCTTCCCTTAGCCATGCCTTGCGTGTCTGTGAGTCATAAATGTAGAACGAGCTGCGGATCACTAATTGGTAGGCCCAGGAAATCTGCCTCGAATTGGACGTAGTTATTGTACGACAGCCTAATGTACCTATGAAAATTGTCGACAAGAACTTTCGCCACTGTGCAACCTCGAGTGACCAAAACGCAGAACAAAGATGGTGTCCCAAACGCCAACAGCTTTATATATGTAGATGTATATATAGTGTCTGTATCTAGACAACGCGTTATCACGTTGCACGATTTAAAGTGGATTCAAAAAAATTAATAACAAAACACTACTATGAATCTCATGAGTAATGCCAACTACACCGAGTAATTCGCATTTAACTCAAAATTACGTATGAGTAGTGTTGTGGGATAATTGATATTGATTGATTGAATAAAACTGACCATCCTTCGGACTTCACACACACACATACACATCTTCTATGCGATGGGTCCGGAGTTCAAATCTCGGACGGGAAGGTGGATATGCACTACTGACCAGCTCTAATAAGAGCAAAACTCGAGTCTAGTGCTCCCAAGTGTATGGTTAACTGGAAGAGCTGAGAAATGTGTGAAGAGAAAGTCCGAAGGATAGTCAGTTCCAATCAATCAATCTACACCGATTAAGTCTTCCAATCTTTAGCCACTGATCTGCCAGTTCGCTGCAGAATAGGTAACCAGTACCTTACAACATAAATCCAAGTGTTCAAGAGAATAAATGAGAGAGGTGGGAAAATAGCTCATAGAGCGCTACATTGTAGCTCACTGTTACGTTTCATTTAAGCAACTCAGAAAGCTATTCATTTTCCCTCGCTCGTGCTTTTGATAGCAATGTGTGCATATGAAAACTGCTGGAGACAGAAATTTCTAGGGTAATAATAGCTTTTCATTAGATGCGTATGCCGGCAGTTTATAGTGGAATAGAGTTATCATTAATAACAAGTTGCGAAAATCGGGGAGTCAAAAAAGAGGAAATGGTCACGTGGTCATAAATGACAGAACATGGGCAGCTTGCCGAAATCAACGATTATTCAGTCAGTAGTCTGTACGTGCTTCGCGCGTTAGAAACTATTATTGACAGGGTACTGTTCCCACTGTTTGCAAAATTTTTACCCCCTATAATTCACTATTCAATTACGGTTTCTTTAAAGAAATTAAGTTCTTTTTAAACGTGATTAATTGCCATAAGTTTCAAAATGTGCCCTTTCCGGGAGGAATTATCAACTATTTGCGCAATAGGTGACCACGCCATCTAAATGTTCCTCGTCCGTCATATTTTGTCATTAGGACAAAAATATTGAGCAAATAGTTACAACTGGTTACTGATTATCTCACTGGTAAAAGCCTAAACCTAAAAAACGAAACAAGGAAGAATGTTAGTGAAGTTTTCGGTCCTAGACAAATGGAGCATTTTTAAGATTACAATGCAACCGAATTGGACGGAGATCATCCATCGTCTGAGTCTGTTAAATTAGCAGGTAAAAACAAACGAATTGATTCAACGGATCATCTGAAAATATAGCGATAACAAATCATTGATTGGTAAACATTTGCGGTTATTCAAGGATGGGGAAGAATGTTTGCAAATGGAACTCCATTTTGACCTTGAAAGGAAACTGACATTTGTTTTATTCTATAGCAGTGCTTTTCTACGAATTCTATTTTCCTCCTGAAAGAAAAGTTACTTTTCAACGGTGACAAACAATGATTTGTTCGAGAATTTCATGACAAATGAAGAATAATATGCATTCCTAAGTTAGAACTCAAGTAAAAATGAAGTAATCATCTTTTTGAGGATATTCAGCATTGAGCGGTCCGTCCATATAGACAGATCTTAGAATCCCGCAGAAACCATCCAAAGGGATCAAAGTGAAAAGCTTAAGCAGTTTGAATGAGAATACTCGGAGTCAGTTGGGTGAAAAAGAAACTTCATTTGCACATTGATGAGCATCTCCGCTTGACAAAACGGAGCGAACAAAGATGATGAAATATCACACGAACGTCCTCACTTTACCTGTATCTCTTATTATCTATACTTCAAAACATTATCAAGGAACAATAGTTCACAGTTCAATCAGCAGTCGAAACTGAGAGAGCTCCTCAAATTTTTGAAGATGGATTCACACTCACCGGATTCAGGCTAAGATCTACGTTTCATTGGTAAATCTTTGAATGAAGATGCATGAAACTATCGGCATCAGTGCTATCCGGGAAGAAGAAAAATCAGCACAAACCACAAAACAATCACTTGAAATGTTCACAAAACACAGTCCATTTTTCTGCAACCTTATGGGATATAATCGTTGGATATTTTGGCCAGATCTGTTCAACTGTTCTCACGCCGGCTTTCCATCTCCATTCAATAACACTGCAACGCATTATGACACTTATCCCACACAAAGAAAATCGAATCGAGGTCTTTCGTATGTCACAAAAATAAACTTCAATAAAATTTGTAATTCAGGTGAACATCTCCTTTTTGTTCACCGATCCGTCACGTGGTGGACAACTTTGCCCTCATTCCATACTAATTCCATTTGCCATTCTAAGATCCAGATGCCAAAACTATGTTCCTAAACACAACCCATTAGGGATTACATCTTATGTTTAGAACCGCTTTATCACTTCCAAGCGCTCATCCCTCCCCCCCCCCCGCCCCTCTTCCTTAGATAAACCCCATTACACAACAGTCTTCTGTCATTTACCTGGCATATGTTACGAAAGCACCTATTACTCCTATCTTTGATCTCCGTTAAAGCTTTCTTTTAGTGTATTTTCATGATCTACCCCATCTATTTCCCACTCTGCGCCTCTCTCTCAAATTCCTCAGTTATATAGTGCTCAGAAACTCATCTATCTTGTGTTGTATTTAACGGAAACACGAAAAACTTAACGATAACGTGTGCTCCCTAACTGGTCTGTATAGCGTTGGTATTTTTTACTTCTCCCCTCAACATCAATTTCACATCGTGTTTACCTCAATTACCGGAAATCTCCTCGAGTCCATCGTGCTCCCTCAACCAATGCCGCTCGAGGTTTTAATCAATATCACCGTGTTTTCCAAAGTTTCCACTAAGCTTCAATTTGAATTATCTTTCACATGAGCAAAATACTTATATTTCCTGTGCCGTTCAGTTTCGGTTCGCGACACATCCTTCGACCTTGAAAACAATTGGTACTCCCGTTCTTCTACTTCAGCAAGGTGTTTCTTTTGCCTTCCAAATATCTCTAAAAGATGTTAGATTTCCTTGGTAACCTTTCTATCTTGCTTGCTTTATGCTAACGAAATAATAGATTCTCACGTATTTAGTGAATTCGTGGCTTCCTCTCATCAATCAATATCTAACCACTGCGATAAAGACCTCCACCCTCTTCGATTTCGTAAAGAATACCTCCTATTCCGAGATTCATCAAATTAAACAGACAATAACCCCTTCAACCATATAATAGGCAGCAACAGATGCGAGTTTTGCTCTGTTTAGAGCTTATCAGTAGTGCTTTTTCGCCTTCCATTCGGGATTTGAACTTCTAATCAACCAATATCAACTATTCCACATCACTAGCCAAAAGTAACTGTGGGTTGAATGTGACTTGCTAACCTAGCCTTGTAGGTTAGTGGTCAGTTAATCTGTAACCTGTAGGGAGGTCCAGACTTGGTGGAAGGTTTTCGATTGGAGTGAGCACGTAGACAACTGTGTCTCCCTTCGTTTCTTTCTGGCCAAATCGACCTGACCGACCACCTCTGAAGACACCACCTGAACAAACATGCACTACTGATGAACCCTGATAAGAGTGAAACTCGAATCTACTGCTTCCGAGTATATGGTTGACTGTAAGAGCTGAGGAATGTACATGAAGGGGAAGTTTGAAGGATGGTCAGTTCTAATCAATCAATATCAATTATCCCACATCACTACTCACAAGTAACTGTGAGTTAAATATTAATATATTCTTTCTCCACCCGAAATTGTCTCTCCAGTAGGTGACTAACTATCCTTTAATATATATAACACCGGCTTGCGGACAAGCATGGTGCCAACACCTTAATAATAATAACAATAACAGGGGATGGGTAGAATGGGGTGCAGTACAGAGTGAAAATAGGGCGAAACTGGTAAAATGAGAAATTGTAGTTAACTTGGATAACAATTTTTTGCGTTTCACCGTAAACTTTTGGGAAACTTTTTGCTAATTTGTTGTTCTGTTTTGTTCTTTTATGAGGCATGGAACCTCAACAGGCAAACCGTACAACATTCACGCCACTGACTTCTATTCTGCTCCATGTCTTTCAGTGTCTCTAATCAACGGCACTTCTCATCCCTTGGGCCCCGACCTGGAAGGCGAGTTGCACCAACCTAGGTCAAAGCTGAAGCCAACTTCTTAATACCTCTACGCCATGTCATGATCTGACCGCCGCGGCGCTTCTTCCAGCCTTGCGCGACACGTGCGAAGGTTAGCTGATGGGCAGGTGTACGCAATACGTGACCAAGCCATCGGAGGCGATATCGAGAGATTACTTCTGTTAAAGAGCGTTTATCCACACCCAACACACGACGATGAACCTCGTCATTGCTCACCCTATGTTCCCACCAGACATAAGCAATGCTTCGGAGACATCGGTGGTCGAATACCGATAGTTGATAGGAATTCTCAACCGTAAAGTAGAACGCTACGAACCGCTGCAATGCACACCCTTCCCTTAAGGGACGTTCGAATGTCATGGCAGCGCCACAGGTGTCACAGGTTGGTGAAGTTGTTCTAGCTTTCGTTATTCGGGATGTGATCTCCTCCCCAACACCACCACTAGTTGCGATCAAGCTCCCGATCTAATTAAAGCTCTCAACCACATCCAGCTGATCACCACAGAAGGGGAGTGCAGGCACAGGCTCCTGTTAGTCTGAAGCAAATTTCTAAGTCTGTAGGTCTATTAAGTCGCGTGAAAAGGGCTTTAACGATCACAAAAACAAGTTAACTGATCTGCAAACGTATGATCAACTGCAGGCATTGGGGATTGTGCGAAAACGTGATATTTGAAGTATGGTCATTCGAAGTCAGTCAGTTGTCTCAAAAATGATCACAACTCGTTCATATACTGAAATCCAATTAATTTTTACTTTCTTATCAGTGTCTTTCGTTTATAATGAACAAGATATTTTTATTTATTTTATTACAGATTATTCTTGCTTACATTTGGTCCCCCGATTCTCCAGCTATCTTTAGTTATCTCACAAGTATTTTGGAAGCACTGCTCGTCCTTAACGAACGAGATAGTGCTATACCTCTTCACACTCATTAATTGTCCACCATCTATTCTGTTCCCCTACAGTGTTGCAGATGACGTCAGCTATCATATCGGTGATCAGTCTAAATCACACCCGCGTCGGAGATTGTCATATCTATCGCTGACTTCAACTTACACTAGCGCGGTCTGGACAAGCAAAGTAATTTATCACATCTGAGCGTTTCTGAGAGCCTTACCAACGAAACTGCTTATTTAATGCTCTTTCTTTTAGACTGTTGAAGTGAGGGATACTCATTATCCTATTCCCACCATTATCAAATACCTCCTGAATGTTCTAACTTTGGAATGTGCATTTTTCTTCGTTAAAAATAAAACTTACTCTATTTAAGGCTCCTCTTCGTTCAGTTACTGTTTAGAATTATTCATAAATATCGCAGCAAATTTACCACTTTTCTGTTTAATCACATCTGCTGTGTTCTATCTTTTTCAACTAGGTTAAATCCCAAATGTATCTGATACTGCTTAAATCACCATGAGCTGACTGATTCAGTACAAATATAAGCCCGTTAAACCGGAACGGTGAAGAGTTCAGTCCGGATCCGTTCCAACTTCTCATGTGACGGGGCAGCTCAACTATGGCAAATTAATTTTCTTTCTTTTCGGATATTTTCCTTTCGGATTAATCATAGGTAGTAAGCGAGTACTACGAAAATTCATGAAACACTGTAAGTAGTATAAATTCTTTGGTTTTCAACAACTGTAGAACATTCAGACTGGTCAGCCTTTGCCTCGCCGACGGAAGATGGCCAGGGTATGGTGGCTATCGGAGCTATCGGATTATGGGGTTGCGAGAAAACATAGGTCCTACTTGAGTCAGGGTAAAAATAAACCTGAAAGGCTAAGCAAATAGAATGTCATGAACCCAAATGGTCCAGTGAGATACAAGAGCTCACGAAATAATCTTACTGGAGTGTTTGTTAAGTGTTACATGTGCTGTTCATTGAGCAGATGTGAGGCTGAAAATAAGTAGCTGAACGGAGATGACAACCTGAGCGGTTACTTCTGGTTTGCCTATTCTAGTGACATTCAATAAAACAGTTACCAATGACAACAGTGAAATCAGATGAAAGAGTAATATTGATCGAAAGTTGCTTCTGTTCAACAAAATTTAATTTTATGCAGGAGAATGATGGAGACTGATTTACCAGAACAATGATAAAATGTGTCATATATGTGTTCCTGAATACTATTTACTCTGGACTGAACACCGAGCATGATGAACAGAGTGACTGCTCTTCGATAATTCCCAGCGGCGTTTATTGTAAAATGTTTTGAGGAAACTGTGGAACGCAATTACGGGTATGTGGAGTTGAAGGCATCGCTCGAATAATCAAACAAATTTATTGATCTTTAACTTCTTTCTCATTCATCGTGGAAAGATGTGGTTTCAGTTAACCGATTGCATTTACGAAAGAATTACTCACGACCGATGGAATGATCAAGTGATTCCGCACAATCCTGTTTTGCAAGTTCAGATAGATAAAAATAAATGTATGAGGAAACCTTTTACAGAGCCGTATGCATAGAGTTAATCAATAATGGTTTTGGTGTTACAACCACCGCACAAGTAACAAGTTAACGATTCAAACCGGTCGTACATAGTGATTGCCATGTTTGATGCTTTATAACAGCCGCTTTTGAAATCAACCACGTTGTTGAAAACAAGTGAACAGTCTATTTTACGTGGTGTAGGTGGTACACCCGACTTATCATCTTTCAGTACGGGATTTTAGAGTTCATTGTATCGTCTTTTCATATATTTCTGGTAAACATCATTTGTATTACATTGACACATTACGTTTTAGTGTCTTTTTAATAAGCAAAACGGTCATAAAGACCAGGGTCATGGGGCTAACCTCCTCTCTGATTTGGGTTTGTAAATTTTAAGACTGTTTAACAATAATTCAGCATAACGCGTTCAACTCATGTTCTGCAATGCAAGGATTCACTTTTCGGTTCGATGTTTCTTTTATCATAGGTCGTTTTTTATCTCTGTTGGGTTAGATCCATGAACCGTTAGCTCGGGAGAATCTTCATTACGGTATGCAGTATACACCCGATTGAAGGAAATCCGCTCTCCAGTATCTCTTCTTTGTTTATGTTCAGACATCTCTAAACGCCCATAGTGAACTTTTATGCTGTCACATTATTTATTTAGGGACCGCTCCGTACCATGTCCATTAGCTAGATTTATTCAAAGGCCTGAATCGATACGGTTGCGATGATGCCCACTTTTCTCTCGGTGCACACACTCGAAATCGTGCACACCAGAGTTGAAGAATGTTCAAAAATTATTCAGTGCAAGCTGCTAGTACGTCAGCTATTCTAGGCAGAAATCTGTCCATTGATTGAAAAAAGATTTTATAAAACATCCGGACGAATAATCTGATGTGAAAACGTTTTGGGGGTGTATTCATTTAATTGAGTGCTGGCGGTTTACGGCATATTAATTCTGTCTCCATTCTGACTGTTCTCTGTCAGTTTTATCGTTTAGGGGAAACTGAAAAAGGGAATTGAGAAGTGACTTGGCAGATGAGCGTGTGATCCGGTTCGTGTGAACTTCAACATTATCTTGAATAAGCCACTTCATGGAATGTCAAAATGCTCTATGCATGCACAGTTAGCCTTGCTTTTTACCTTTTCTCGCTCGGAGAATTACTCTCAATACGTCGTGATCTATGGATTGATAAATTTGAGGAGCGAAAGCAAAGATCTACCAAAGACTCTCGTGCAACGTACCCGCCAGTTTGCTTAGAACAGTTAAAACAGCATAAGAACCGGTTTGTGAGTTTCTTGTTTGTCACGATAAAAAAGACTGTCTTTGGTCGAAAAAGTTGCACTTTGTTTTGTTTGTTTGGTTTCTTGTATGGCCATTTCGGAAAAGTTGGTTTCGTCAGCCATCATCACTCGCTGCTTGTGAGCTGATTAAATAATCCACTGGATGTGAGAAATTTGAGCTCGAGAAACAAGATCGGGTATCCAACCCGGTGAATGCATGTGATTTTAAAACGAGGCACTTCAATATGCTACTTGCTGATCGACTTACTAGTGCTGTCAGAATAAAATTTGGTTTTTCTAATGTATCAGGTTTAAAATTCAATATTTTTCCAAATATGAGGTCACCGCTTTGATGTTTTAATCACCTCGTGTGTTGGATTTGTGGATTGAAAATCTATGATCACTTTTCGCGTAAAATGATACTATATTTGCTTTAACTTCGTGGCCCTACCTATCAAACTGAATGCATTAATGTAGATGATGACCCGGAAACAGTACAGGTTGATTTTTGATGTGTACTATTCTATGTAGATTAATTACGATGATTCCAGCAAGGAAGGGGAAGCATGATCGGTATAAGATCATTTTTAGCCAATTTTTAATTTGAAAATAAAGTCATTTGATGCCAAAAAATGCATGATTGTTATACAAAAATCATCACCAATAAATTTTCGAATTATTATTACAACAACAACGAAATAGTATTTTATGACCATTTTTCATCATTTATACTCATTAGTAGTGCGAGCTTCTGTGTATCATCTCAAGGGCATAAACCACGAACATTGGAGCGAGACGATTCAATGCCTTTAACTCTGGGTTGCACAAACTATGGTTGCAAATCATAACCCGCAATCCTTTTTGAAAATTTGCTAACCGTTTGAGTAGGTCTCATAAAAGGAAGGCAGTTGTTCTTTACTCTGTGTTGACTCATTAATGTGACTTTCTCAAATCCCCGTAATTCAGTTCCATTTCGGTCAGTCAGTTTCAAGGTCAGTGAATGATAAAAAGAGAACATAATAATGAAATAACCACATGGCACTGAAAAGTATTCGTGTATTCAATAGGAGATAACTAATTAGCTTCCCGATGTTGCCTCCCAAAAATGTCAGATATCTTTAATTTACGCAAATTAATTTTCACTGCTGAAATTCAATAGCCAATTCATACTACTCTGATTATAAATGATATACTAAATATATATATTATATATAAATGGTGTATTACAAATGATCAACTGTTCACGGATTTTAACTTGCACTTTTCTCCGTTGCAATTAACCGCGGGTTACTGATCATATTGTAGTGAGATCGATTATTTTTTCCATACATGTGGGTCGCAATTCAAACCCTTTTCCTCTGAGTAATTCAAAACTTCAAAAGGGAAGTTCGTCGTGTATATAGCAAATCAAGCGTAAACTGAAAACTGGGCTCGATCTCCAGTTGGGTCGATGAGACCGGATGAGACCCAAACAGGTCGAAACAGCCGTCCAGTGCTTCCTAGATTTTCAGTTCACGCTTCATTTGCTCTATACATAAAGAATTTCTTCTTTGAAATCGAATCCAATCCTCCACTACTTATATAAATCAAAACCCTTCACTTAGCTTCATTTACTCCAAGAATTAGCCAGCCGCTCGGTTTGGAACAAATTGAAAGGGAAAAGCACTCATCCGGTAATACAAACCGGTTTCTCAACACGAATTATATTTGCTTCGTCTGTTCTTGCAGAAAAGAAAGTAACTTTCGTGTCGACCCTTACTTTCTGCAACCTAAACTGTCACCGTATCATTTCTGTGTATGTATGTATAAAAATGACTTCAGTAAAGTTTTAGTCAACTAACGATGTTGTTCAAAAACCGTTGAGCAAATGTTGTGTGTGGGTGAACACCGTTATTCTCCCATCTTTTGGCTAATATCAGCCCTGAGATGAACAGAATGAAATAAACGGACAGGGAAAATTCACTTCTCGCTGAAAACTATCGCGGTTTTTCTGCAGTCCTTTTCTTCCCGGGAAAATCACATCTTCTTGGTCCACCACAACTCAAATTAACACAACTATCGTCATTCACTGGTTTTTCGAGTTAGCTGACACAAATGCACTGTTATTTTGAGCCCAGTCATAAGTGACCCCCTAGTTTACTGAAACACGTTAGATAGTGCCGGCTATTCTAGTAAAATTTTCCACATTCTTTTATTTGCTCATTTCTGTGATCGCTTGTCCCAAATGTTTACTTTTCTGCTTATAGCTCCTCTGGTACATCTGGTGAGAATGTGAAACCGGATAATGACAATCGGCATTGTCCCTATCGGAATTCGATCGATCAAAGAAGAAATGGTCAGAAAAAAGTCGTTTAACGTGCAATAATTT
This sequence comes from Echinostoma caproni, assembly GCA_900618425.1. Lineage (NCBI taxonomy): Eukaryota > Metazoa > Platyhelminthes > Trematoda > Plagiorchiida > Echinostomatidae > Echinostoma > Echinostoma caproni. Next base: position 18,640 of record UZAN01040426.1, on the reverse strand, counting down.
TGTTTACTTTTCATGTTTTTCTTCGGATGACGTCTTTGTTGAGGAGCGTGAACATCAAATGCGTTTAGTGCACAAAAATAGGTCAATTTCACCCTATCGGGGGGAGCTTTTATTGCATAATAAGCATGGTGCACGGCAAAGGGTTAAACCCCATCAGCATATGTGCCGTTAT
>UZAN01040426.1:5205-17937 GCA_900618425.1 Echinostoma caproni | reverse complement strand
AGAGTGGCTAGTACGAACGGATCTGCGTAAAGACGAATGGCTTCAAGATGAACACGGTCCAAAAGTGTCGAAGAAAATAAAACGACATCACATCAGACATGGGTATAATATTCCGCAATGAGAGGCATTTATACCTTGCAAACAGCGAAAATCTGAAATTGAGAGAGAGAGATGGTGAAGACCGTTTCACGCGGAAAAGGTACTTTATAGTCCCAGACTCATGCTCGCCTAGATTAACAATATGAGGGAACCAAGATATGGGAAAGAAAAAAATTGGAGGCTATGTAGAACAGTGGATCTGAAACGATGTGAATGAGAATCGAACGGCATATTGGGATCACAGGGCTATCGCTTCCCAGGATACAGACTGAACAGTTTCCAGCGGTATTAATAAGACTGTTTTACTGTCCTAAGCATCGATGGTACTCAGGTCTGAAATAAGTGAAGTAAATACAAATATTCTGTCTCGACAGATGAGGAGGAGGAAGATAAGGGAATTATTGCAAATGCTATTGATAAGAGCACATTTCAGGGCAGCAGCAGCATCAGAAAAAGTATTGATAGTTTTGGGAAACATATCATTGATGAATAGAATGATGACGGTGGATAACTGTTCAGAATCTTATGGGACGCCGACTCTAATTGAGATTGCTCTCCAACCGAGATAAAGCGGTCAAATAGAATGGTTAGTATGCAACCGATGAACTTTCACCAGGAGCCCAGTATGTACGGTTTGGTCCAACGCCCTGGGAGATTACGATGGACCCTAGATGTGACTCAGCAACGGTGATCACTGGCTTGCAACCAAATGTGTACATTGTATTTCAAAAGGGCGCCAGGACATCTGTGGTAGTGGAAGCAATATTAGCGATCGCTAAGACGTTCGCGGCAGTCCAAGTGACACCGAAGTTGTTTTGCACTCACTAGTTTCATTATCTTAAAAATTGGACAAGGAGAGGGAGATAGGGTGGTGATTGTTTGATCACAGGATGCATCTCACTTAGGACTGAGAAAGACGTGAAGGATTCTTCAGAATCTGGGAACCACTCTGTGTGAAAGAGATTGGAAGAAAGTAAAATGGGGGACAAAGGTAACCTACAACCTGCAATTATTGAACGTACATGATGAAACTCCCACTGTGGTTGTTTACTTGGATGCATTTAGCGAACACAGTAATGGGGAAACATTCCCGGTGGTGATTTTGGGACAAACTGTAGGAAACTGACTCGGTACGGAACCAGAACAAGAAGCTACATGAAAGATAGTTGACAATTTTTTAGAACAGATTTGGCTTTAGCTTTCTTTATGATCTTCAAACTGTGCTCTAGGCTGGGACGTAGTAGCTGTGAGAGGTGGGACTTCGGAACAAAAACCAACGTTGGAAAACTTATTTTTGCACCGACTACGTGGGTACAAGCCAACGTAAACCAATCTGAGAATTTCGTCTCTCGGGGTTAGAACAGTGTGTGCACCTCTTAGGGAATAGTCACCACAATATTCACGTCTGGAGTGAATAGGNACAATTTCACCATATCTAGGATACTACTCCAATAGTAAATCGTAACCTAAGGGTGTACAGTAAGAGGAAAATGTTGAGATGACAGTTGGAGTGAGAAAACTGAGGGTGATAAGATCATGGTCTGGACAGGCGAAAAGAGATAAGGAAGATAAATCTGAGAAAAAAAGAAACCGATTGGAAGTTGATAAAAATTCGACGATGCGATGCATCAGTCTGTGCCATCACAGACACAAGTATGAAGGTTCACCGTCTGTGATAGATCGTTTAGAATGGCTAGCGCTTCCAACTGGCGGCCTATGGTTTTGATCGTTCTGGAATCCGCTAACTAATCGCTGTTATGCACTTCGGAATCACATAGGCCGATGAGCTGCAAAATATGTTCGCTGCTCAGTAAAAGGTCAAACAGAACAATGCCAACTGGTGGAAGAACTGGAACTGAACGGTAGTAGTTCGAAGTTGGGACAGAAAACTTCAGTCGCAGCAACTGAAATTCGAGTATGAAACAACTGAGATTAGACTGAGGTTGATTGGGGCTGAGTGGTGATCAAACACATGCACCAGCTTGGACTAGCAAGGATGAATAAATTACATTGTGACGGAGCAGTGAATGTTTAGCTTGAATTCAAACTACGTGCATTGTTTTACATTCATTTCGGGGAAATTTCACATTGCTTTACATCCCAAATTATCGTAATAGAGTAATCTGACGATAAGTTATGTATGATAAAGTAAAGATCATTCTAACAGAACAGATCCAGCAATGTCATATATCAATGTGGTAATCAAATAGATTAACCCACTTCCGTGCGTATCATTATTTTTGGGAATGGGTATAGTTCTCTTNCCCCCCCCACCCCACCCCGCCCCTCCAGAATACAATCAGATCGACCCAGGTTCTGGGATGACATGAACTCCCTTCAAAAATGCAACTTAAAATAAGTGCTCCTGTTGCCAAATGACCGAAATTCTGCCCAAATTCCTCCGCGAAATTCACGCAGTTGGAGACCTCACCAGTCGTTGTGATCTGTCAATTTCTGGTCTAGTATTAGCATTAACTATTGGCCAACTACAATGAGACCGTGAGATTTTGGAACGTTCACTAAGATGGCCAAGGGACTGCATTCCAAAACTGGTACGAAATACTGGAACCATGGAGGGTTTTACTCCACACAGTATCACCGAATTCGAAGAGACTTGATTTTGGTGTATCCAGTAATGCCGAATCCTGATCACCCATGTTGTTCACTGTTCGCCTTGTCACCGAACACTCACCTCAGGAGACACTCATTAAAATTAGTGCTCTAAAACTGTTATGTAGAATGCCGGCGTCATTTATTTGACCTCAAAGTATGCAGTATTTGGGAGTCTCTACCACCTCACGTTGTTTCTGCCCCACAAATGATTCTTTCGAGCACTAACTGGACGAAACGTTGTTATATCTTAAACTTCGACATTCATAGCAGTAAATGAAACAGTGAAATTTTGTGACATTCCTCATCTCTCTGTGTTATCGGTAAATCCGTCGACTGGTGCGAAAACCCTATTAGACAAGAGAATCAACCAATCTTCAANCCCCCCCCCCCCCCGAGTAGTATCTTTTCAATTTTCATCTGTAGGATTCCATTTGTGCAGCATAGATGGACAATGCATCACCTACTCAACATTCGGGGTCTCGTAGTTCTACTTGACTGCAGCTCCACTTTTACAAGTTTCATACATTTATAATGGACCAATCCTAAGTAGACGTGTGTTGGACTTGATGAGCAATCAAATCTTCCTACACATATGCATTCCACCTCTAATCTAATCCTACCCTAGATTTATTTCATCCCACATAGGATCGCCCAGGAACGCGCACAATGATAATCGATTTACCTAAATCGCTCCAGTGAGGTCGTTCAGGTGTGCTATCTTGACTATGTGTGACGCTGGTCAAGTGGTCACAATCAGCATCATCACTGACGAGATGATGAGGTCCTGAATCCGAATCCCGCCACCACGGCTACTCATCTACCCGAATTCCCCAGACAGACTTAGTAAGGCAACAGTCCCCCTTCTTGAAATTGGTGTACTCAGTAAATAAAAAGGAAGTAAAATATTAGTAGTTTTAAAAATACATTTAAGTTTGTCAATAGTACACAGTTGCTCTTATCTGTTTGTGATGTTGTTTTAACTTCTCGGTGATAGTTGGCAATTTTGCCAATTTTGCCCATTCTTGCAACGTGTTCTTTTTTCTACCTCTCTGTCGTGGCTTCTAAAATTTTGACCTGTTCGTTTCAAGGGACAGAGAAAAATATTATAAAAAAATAAGAAAACTTTGCCACTTCGGATCAAGAGTGACAGTTTTGCAGGCTGCTTATCAATGACCGTACTCATTCACGTTTTCTAACGCATGTCTCATACTGTTTTCTTTTCTTGCCTGCTACGCAAAGCACCACGATATCCTGCACAGATGCACTATACCCTTTTTACACGCACTAGATGAATTAATCATGAAACAACACATACTACCAAATTGTAAACATTTTTTCTAAAATATTTCTTGATAATACACATCGTTTACACTACGCCCTTGCATAATGTATATCCGATTCCCCAGCAAAGAATCGTTACTAATTATCGCGACCACGAAATACTGCCTACAACTTATCTAGAATTCTTTATGTTGCTAGACTCCTTATACGACCAGATTCAGCTATTTCCGAACCAAGACATGTAATCACTTGAACTTCTTTATCACCTCCATTGAGCCCCGTAAGATTTTTTTCTGCCCTGTGGTAAAAGATACTAAAGAGCTTTTCGTATGCACAACACTGAAAAATCACACCCTTTTGTAAGCAGAACAAACCGATTCTTCATTCGACTCGACTCGATTTGAAGACAGTTAACATTCAACGCTGGAAATCAACAGGCTTCATATATCCTTCTGCCAGAACAATCTGATGAACTCACCTGTGACTTTGAACCCCGTAAGTGCACAATGGACCGATTATGGGTGCACCTTGGATGATGCACTGCGGAGGATCCCTATTTAAAATGAAACAACCGTGAGCTGTGAAGTATTTGCGTGGTATGCAGATAGAATTTTTGAAAATCTAATTGATTGTTTTCGCCACTACTACTACTATTGTTATAATTCCGCAAGGAGGTACTTGGTCGAGGATAGTTGTTTATTGAGGATTGCAGATGGGATATCACTAATTTGGCATAAATAACAGAAAAATCTCAACAGAAACACACCATCGCAGCTCCTGGCCGCACAACGGGTAATGAATGTGGCCATCAATAGTTTTTCTTTGTGATACAGCAATTTGCCCTCGGTGATCTTGTTAATTTTTGGTCGTTGAAATAAATCACCAACTATGTTACCTACTACTCAAAAGTGAGTAGTATCTTACATCACCGTTACTACTCATATTTAAAATGTGCTATCATTTTTTCGCGTATACGTGCACGCATTCTCGTGTGTATTGCTATCTATATTGGATTACAATTGGGTAAACATGTGAACTTCTGCATCCAATATGGAATAGGTAATAGGAAGGGATGTGGTTATTGCATACATATGGTGCCCAGAGCTATGCGTTACAATCACACCGCAATTGATCTTTTAAAATGTAATCTCGAGACCTGCTTATCAGAATTCCAATAAAACAAATGGTTATTATTCTCATTTCTTTTATTGTCGTTACCAGTTAAAATGCTTTCCAATCACCTCTAATCCACTTTGGATTTGACATGAAATTTTACGCCACAGATTCCTTCTGTATGAGGTTTGACCGTGTAAGTCAAATTAATTGTCTTTGCCAACACAGTTTGAGCGAGGAGTATATGTTTTCGTATCAACTCATCGAAAGAACAGAGAAATCAGCGACTGAATTTCAGTTCATGGTGAGGAAACAAATGTGTTCGGGAGTTTCACTCCTCGCTGAATAGTTCCTTTTGTGTTTATTTGAAAGCTCAATTAGCAACGAGTTATTCGAGTTTATACATTATCATTCACTTCCTCTACTCTAATTTAATACATCCTAGATTATTTACATACAAATTCACATACACTATAAAAACAATACTTAATCCCTGATGTCTGTGAAAACTTGGGGAACTCAACAAAAGTACAAGTGATTCATGAAGTCATGCGCTCAATACGTTGGTCATCCATCGTTCAACTCACCGATGATTGTCTCACCTTTGCAACCAAAGGTTCGAGCTTGAAGGAATGTTAGAGACACACGCATGCACGAGCACTGCGATAAAGCGACTATCCAATGCTGGTCGTCGAGCGTCACACACCTATTTTTAAAACCAATCGTTTTTTGACTATGTCTTGTAGAATAGAAATCATTTAGCCCAAAGGATCTAACATACCGTTAGAGGTTAACTTATTGATCCCTCCCCTTAACCCCTGTCCTCCTAAAGGAAACGTTCATTTATGAGGGTAATCAGTGTTTTTTTCATTTACATTATCATTTCAGAAGGATTAAGATGCAAATAGTTGACTTGATTTGACCCTTTCCGGCATCTTTCGCTAAACAACGAAATTCCGTTTCTTTGTTTTGGGTGACTGGTCAATATAGAGGTTTACCACGAGATGTCGAAGAATACGGGTTTCTCTTTTAGAGATATTTTCCCTAAAGGAACCCTTGAAACTGAAAAACACAGGCATGGAAATGTAGATAGAAAAACAAATGATGAGCACGATTCTATCAGTGAATATCCGTGAAACGATGCCACCGATTTCTGTAGCTATGCAGTCGCATTTTAAATCAAATCCCTTTTACCTAAAACCAAAACTAATCACCATTTTACTTAGCAAAACAATATATTGATTACCTTGGGTTTACTCTAATTGAGTATGGTCAGTCAGAGCAATAGTAAAGCAGGCAGTTTGTTCAAGAAATCAAAGACTACTGAAACATACCCGCGGACTGCCTCGAGAAGTAGATTTGGCAAACAAGCTCGTTCTCACTGCACCAGTTACCAGCCAAATATACGTCACATGCACCCCTTACAATATTATCCATGCACACGCTAATAAACAGAAAGATAATCTACTTTTTGTTTCTTCTATTCGTATTATTTTGTGATCTATAAAAGAGTGCTGTATTTGCCTAGCAAGTGATGCACCGAAAACGAACTTGTTTGCTAAATTGACTTCTTGAATCCCAGACTGTTGCATTCACTTGCTACCAATTGCGTTACGTGATATTCGTCTCAAATCGATCAAATCAGGATATTTTCACTTGGCATTCACAACTGAGTGTTTCTTTCTAATTGCCAGACATAACTACTTTCACTGTGATCTATGCTTCAGCTCCACCCCTCCACACACACACACACACACACACCCATCCTCCCATAAGCGCCCGCAGACTCAAGCGTGCCCGTTTAGTATGGTTTTTTCATAACCCAGGTTTGGGATTAAGCGACGAAAAAAAGAACCTGTAATCCGCTTACCGGATTTAAATACAGATAGATGAGAATCGAAAGCGGGGAATAGGTGACGTCAGTGAAACTAATCGAATGGGTGCAAATCATTAATCCCTACACATATACAAATATAAAAATGTAGATGATCCAATCGCTTAGTAGGTTTTTCAACCGTAAAATCGCTCCTGTTTATACTTGTCGCCAGTTGGTATGATCGGCTAAGCGGTAAAATGAAGACAGAAAATCAAGAATGCAATTTATTTGTCCACCATAGAATAATTTTTCCACCAGACACATTGGCGTCAACAGCGCTTTTCATTGAAGAAAAAGATCCATAAACTCTGAGGCATAGCTTAATCATTCAATAAAATTTTATTTTTATATTTCGCTTTCTTTTGAAAAGAGATTACCATGATGAATTGCGTGGAATGCATAGATGTAGAGGTGTTGTGTGAAAAGGAGGCGTGAACCGAGTGTGACAAATATTCACCAGCAGAACCTCCATCCACGAACTGATGGTCCTGGACTGAGGAGGAAGCGGAGAATGAAACCATATTTTTTTTAAATATATTTTACTGATTCTTTGTTTGTTTGGTCCTGTTAGGCTCCCTGGATGGGGACCTCGGGATGATCGTAACCGGTGGTTAGAGACACTGAGTGATATGGCTGAGTGTCGTAAACAGTGGCGTTCGTGCATCTTCTCAATTTCTTTGCATCATCAATCCACTGAACTCAATTTTCTCTTCGATCCTACTTTCAACCTTCCTGTTTTCCTCCTACTGTTCATCCAAATGGGCAACCAAAAGACAAAATCCAAAAGCGACGCACGGAAGTGCATGCTAAATGGTTGTTTAAACTGAAACTGAACTGTTTGTTTGGTTATTACAATGTTCTTAGAAAGTTACAGGCGAAAAAAATAAGTGCAAGCACAACTTGAGCAAAATGGAATTAGCTTGAAGGAACACAGTCTAACACGTTACAATTCAGAAAGATAACAATAGATATCATTTTACTGGCGTTGGTGAAAGTTTCCTGAACGGTCCAGCCTAAATAAGAGGTTGACATCAAGACATGTACAAGACGAAGCGCATTTTATGATGGGCGACCACTGCAGGACTCTTAGAGAACTCTGTTTGAATAGGAGAACCAGAACCGGGATTAAAGAAGCCCATCAAATGTATGCATAGGCCAAGAGACTTGGATCAAATGAAATGGTGCGTTTTGTTTTGATAAATTGTCACTGTTTATGACAAACCAATTGCAACATCATCACTGTACTTGAAAGCACATAACGATGGAGTGAGCGGGAAACTGTGCCTAAAAAAAGAAACAGAAACGCTGAAAGGATAGAAATTTACAAAACGCTGGTGTCGACTGGATTTTTCGAAGTCCCAGTCATCCGAACTGGTGTTTTTCCGATTGGTGAAGTAATCATGCAGCCTATTAGACAATTGGACGAGGGGTTAGATGCTTTAACGATCCAGTGAATCGAAAATTCGACTTTTGTCTGATGAATTTAGGGCAATTAGTAGTCAAGGAAACAAACAGAAATAATTGTGTCTGTTTTGTCAGTGGCGGAATCAACCGCGCGGATCAGACGTGCCACAGAACTCACGGTTAAGTACTACTCTCGATATGCAAATTGGTTGTCATTGGAAAGTTGGATTACATTCGTGAGAGAATCAATGAGAATATAGTCAAACGTCTCAGTTACAAGTGTCGACGGGGTAAAACTTCACTTTTTCACTTTTTTTGATCGGGCTTTTTACGAACAACAAGTAGCCTGTCATCAATTCCGTCCGCGATACGCAATGTGCCAATGAGGATGGAAATACTGAGTTGGAGTGGTTGGCAAAAGTATTCAATCAAGTCGGTTTTCTTCGATTATCAGGAGTAACGTGGGGTCCAAACAATCAGTAGTGATGTACTGAAAAGTCTAAGCGAAATTACTTGTTTGTATAAAACATCTCTTAAGAACGTCTGCATCAGCCATAGGTTGTTTAAAGTGAAATACGTGGCAGAAAATCATTTTTAACTCATTCGAAATTCGCTGAACGAGTGTGTCGTTCACTACCACTTCCAATTATACCTGCTTTATAGGCGGGAAACTTTCTGAAGACAGTGATTGATTTATCTGATTGAAGTTTTAGCACAGGTTCGTTACTTCCTATTTCTATTTTCCGGTAATTGGCTACACCTGGTTGCGGTAAAATATTTCAGGAATGTCATAATCTGGTCTCACCTTCACGCTTATGATAGAAAGTGCTGTAGCTTTAGGATTCATTTGAAGACACTGTCTCCTAAGCAAATAGTTCTAGTTTGCACTTAAAAACATCCAATCAAAATTAAAAAAAGAAATTTTGTAGTTTTAATCTAAGCAAACCGGGTTACTTTTGCAGAACAGCATAAGTCAAAAGAGGCTGTTTTGTTGCACGGGGAAGAAAATATATTTTCTAAAGTGTTGCTCTTCACAATGCTGGTATAACTGCGAAGAAGATTTTTGATACTTTTCTTCAAAAGATGATTTTTTAACAAGATACCATTGAACTGCATGCAGCTAAGTTCTATTCCTTGCCTTTGAATCATCCAAACAATGAATAGGCCCATATTAATCAGTTAGTGGCAAGTGCTGGAAAAAAATCGTGCTGTTCTGCTTGTCTCTGGCCATTTTAATTGCAAACATTTCATATCAGGTAGTGTTTTAATACAGAGAAATGTATTGCACGTGATTGTGTGCGGAGGGGTAAGTGAACGAACTCCGAAGGAGTGACACGAAAGTCTGAAAATCTGAAAACGACCACATGCACTATCAGGTGGTTGTAAACATCGAACCGATTCAGTTCATCCAAACATGGTAAATTGCTAAACATAGGTGATGGACAATCCCCTCGTGGCTCCGGTGTTGGGATTTTTCACGATGATTTAGAACTGTTACTCATGAATAGCTATAGATCAAAAATTGAAAATGTCGACCGGATGATCTTTCATAAATGTAACATTTACTGCGCTGGACCTCCGCCCGTCGACGGTTCCTCTTAAGCGCCTATATCCACACGGTTAACACTTTGAATGTTTTCATCTTTATAAGCCATAATCGATCATTTTGAATAGAAAAGGAAGGTAAAATTCAACAAGCCTGCACATAACAGTAATATTGTTACTCATAACCTATGATGAATGTAACTGTCAACTCCCGAACAAGGTCTCGGAAAATCCGGAATCTAAAACTTCATGTATAACAAGGTCATATATTTCTGGGGAGATTACGAATTCCGTGGTATTTTACAGAAGAGGGCTTTGGAGTATCCACTTCACCTATGGTAAAGGCATTTTTGTGCCGATAAAAGAATGAGGCTAAATATAACGGGAACGATGTGCAGTAACCTGTTTTGTATCTTGTAGAAAAGAAACGAAAGTCATTTCTAATGAACTTGGGGCGCATCCGTATTGTCAATTCAATCGAATAAATTGCTATTCAATCGAAAAATTAATCTAAAGCTTTTAGGCTAGTACAGACATGAATGGATCTCATAAACATTATTGAGAATCCCTCTCGAGATGATGCAGAGCAGGCTCTTTGTCCACGGCTGCTGCATTCTCTATTGCCTTGTTCTGAATTTGGGGATAGACAAGCTACTCTGAACTTCCGATGCCGTGCGGGTTGTAGCCGTGCTGCAGATATTCAGTACAGAAATACTGATGACCAGTCACCAAAAATCAGGCATTTGACACGCTAGTACTGAGCCATCCATGCTTCATTATCGTCCTGGGCATCACTGATAGATAGTTCATGGCGGTTTTGCGCAGGATCATTAGAATCAATTCACAATAAACAATAAACAAACCACTGTGAAACAAAAGTTCGATGAAACAGGTATATTACTCATATCGATATATATATATATATATCACATACTGCTCCACGACTTTTACAGCTTTTATCTTGCTAACCTGCATATAATCGGCACATTATCGGGTTCGATCCCCAGCTGGGTCGATGGATTCGCACTGCTGATGAGACCCAAGAGGTCGAAACAGCTATCCAGTGCTTCCTAGCTTTTCAGTTCACGCTTCACACACGACGAATTTCATCGTTGAAATTTAAATTTAATCTTGGAATCTAGTGATTTTTATGCACGCCATGAGTGAGAATACAAGTGTTGTGAGGTATTAATCTCATTGGTGAGTAGTGTGGGCAAGGTGCACGCAAAGATGCGGTTGGCGGTTTCTCACAACGGTCAACGATGACCTATAGTACATTACTCCGTGGTCGGCTTAGACGACCAAATGGAAATTTTAATACAATGATAAAATATTTGTTTTATTGATTTGTTTACTCATTAGTAGTTATTCAATATATGTACATTCTACAAGGCGAGTAGAAATGGAACGGGTATTTACTGAAATGCTCTATCGAATTCCCTGCTAGTTTTTTTCTATCCAATACCTGTGGCTTGTCTGTTGTGGTTAAATACAGAAGGTGGTGAAAATGACTGAAATGCCATCCAAAATCTAGTTTCATAACCATTTCCCAAATGATTGTTTCAATGATCTCGTTAGGTTTCACTCCATAACTTCTGTCATTTTCCAAGTTTCATGCAGTCATAACCGACCGCAAAAAATAGAGACACCGTGCATGATTTCAAGTTTCAGGTTCTTTTGCATCTATCAGACATGTAATCGTTCCGCTTCATAACAGATTAACAATGATTGGATGCTATCAGTTTTATATCACTGTGGCGACTTTCAGAATTTTGTTACCTAATAAGTATAAAGTCCCACTTAATTCAAAAGAGTCGGCGAAGATACTCCGTTATCGAATTTTCAGAAATACTGGTTTCCACAAAACAATGAAATGGCCTGGTTCTAATGTACACCTTGGATTATATAAAAGTGAAGTTAATTTGGCGAAACATGCATTAGGTTCATGCGTATAATTAGGCAAAATTGCGTAGTAGCTACTAATATACAGATAAATAATCTGGAGGTGGGTGACACGTTGTCTAGAGACAGTTTAGTACTGAAATTAATTCTTTGCTGCATATTTGTATATTATCGTATATACTACTACAAAGACTAATACTACCATTACTACTGTTTCAGTATTGCACCTTCTAAAATCAGCTTGGCTTATGCATTGTGCATGTTTTCGTACTCTATATACTTCACTGAAATACTTGCTTCATGTAATGGATACTTTGCAATGGACTTGGCTGATTGTTGATCATTTCATGATTAAACCTTGACCACTTCTATACCAACGGTCAAAAGTCACCCGGAAATCCCTAGCACATGGAATCCCACTGAATTGCAATGATGGTAAACAGGACTGATAAATAATATCAGATAATGCCGGCAGAGAAAAGAAATGCCATTTCCGCTGTCAACTTTTTCTAAAGAGTGTGCGTGTGTGTGTGTGTGTGTGTGTGTGTGTGTGTGTGTGCACCGAGGACTGAGGTGAATGCACTACTCGACCTTGTTTTGAGTATACATTCAACTTTTCTCTAATAATTGAAAATACTTTCTCTTAATGTGTAGTTCATATCCAGAAGCATAACACGTGAAATGATGATCGGATATTCAATTGGGCCTGGAAGTCAGAAGCGTTGGTGTGCTATGTATGTTTGGTATTCGACATTTTCTGTAGCAAACTTCTCACGGACACTAATGTGAGGAAAACAGTTCACAAGGTAAGAAGTTCAGAATGGCGGTGGGTACACGACTGATGGCTGGCGTAGCGAGACACTGCATTTTAAAGCTCTGCTCCATCAATCTAGGATAAA
>UZAN01040425.1:43963-79301 GCA_900618425.1 Echinostoma caproni | reverse complement strand
AACTGGTGGTCTCAAAATGCCGATTGGAATGCCGGTGTCAGTCATTCGCAGTCAGTGTATGTCTTCGATCTGGAACTATCTCCTATCCCAAGTCACATGTGCGCCAAGTATTGAGTCTTTCAAACTGAGACTCGATGAGGTATGAGCACACCTTGCATTCCAACATAAGTGAAGCTTCGTATAGCAATGAAAGAAGCCCGTATCACGTGACATTTTGAACAAAGAATTGTATGTATCACTGTCTTTTAATCACAACACGAACCTATGGGACGAGAAAAGCATGAGCTCCTAAGTTATTACCATAATAAATCTTTGATCTTTGCGTTTTCATTTTCTATTGTGTTACTGTTGTCTCCCAGGTTTGTTCTGTATGCAGTTAGATTTCCATTATGTTCGATAATTTCATCAGATGAGTGAATAAAGAATTTACATTGATCAAGAGCCTCCAAAAGGAGCTTCTAAACAATTCTCCTACAATAACACTCATTCGAGCCCATGACTGACTACGCGTACACGCATTTCAGTCAGTTCTGGACTTTTAGGGCCGAAACACACCCACTGAACGTAGCGAATTCGAATCCAAATATAGCCATCTTTCTGCCACCAGGGGATCAGAGGTGTCGAAGCCACAAATGGTCACACGAACATATCATTGTTGCATCGAATAAACGCACACATTTGTTTTGACCATTTTGTAAGGTTCAGGGTTCACCTGGTGCAGAGGGCGGTTGGGTGGGGTGGAGTGGTATGCTCTTGTGGTTTGAGTTTTGTGTACAGTTGCATTTAATCAAAATAAGCTCTTAACTGTCTTCAGTTGCTCAAATGGTCTGAATTTCTAATCATTTATCCAGTTGAGTCGTACGAATACGACCCCAATCGATCAAAGCTACTTCAATAGGTTAGATCCGAATGAGACGAAACGACCGCATGACCGAATGGTGAATCAGATCTCACAGTCAGGATGAATATAATTACAGTTTGAATGGATAAGTGAGATGGTAGGACACTAACGTTTGTCACTTGCCACTGTTTCGTTGGTATATTATTAATAAAACAATAACAGCGACAGGCTGAGTTTGTGAACGTGCATGAGAAACATCTGGAAAAGATTTAACCGAATGGAAGTGTAGGTTTGAAGAATGGAATAAACTGGTGCAATGAAAAACCGTTGTACAGTAAGAATTCTGTGATATGTTTCGAAATTTGAAATAACTTGTTTAGTTCAAGTGATCATAATATATTTAATGATTATTTCAGGCACTTAGATCAATATAATTTGGAATCCACTTTTATTGTTGGCCTACGCAACCAAGATTTCCGAAGTAGAAAAGATTAGGTTTTCATTATTATTGTTATTGTTATTATTATTATTATTATCATCATCTTTATCACCATCATTCTTTGGAATATGATAAAAGCTGATCCCGTATTTTTAGTTGCACTTTATTCCATCGTTCCACCTGCTTTTGAAACGATTGCTCTCCTGACATTTCATTTCAAAGCAGTATTTCGCAAACGTCTGATTGCCTAATTATCCGTCTGTTTTATCTTTGTTGTTGGTATGACCACATTTATTAGCAGATCGCATTCATGTAGGCGTACATAAATCAGCGGTGTGAGAGTCCTCCTAAAGTCTTGTGCTCATATGCGACCGTACGTGTTTATAAATTGCCTCCAGCGTACGGCCCAGTTTCAGTAATACTTGCACATATTTGTTTCACAAAAGAAATCAAGAAGATGACTGTTGTGCTTCAGTGACAGACAGACAGGCAGACCGTCAGGCACACACGGAAAGATAATACGGAGTCAATGGGAAACGCTGAGTAGTTGTCTGCTTTTCCAAGTCACACTGCTATGTGAAATTGCATTCGGAGAGCGTGTTTGCTCACGTCTATAGTGTGTTCACTCAGAAAGCAAGGGACGAAGTGTACTGGAAAAAAGCCGTTTAATTTTATCTTCTTCATTGGTGACATTTATAATCGGACATGCGATAAACAGTTTGGTATATACGGGATAAGCATAAGAGGCAAACAATGCACCGGTAGTTGAGTACACCAAAGGAACATTGAAAGACCCGAATGTTTATGAGACATTTTGAAAAATGTAGTTTACCCAGCTACCCAATAACTTGAAATACCACAGTCAAACACAAGACTTTTGAAGACGGCACAAAACAGTTTGATGTGACCCTCCACTAAACTCACTCACAACAGCAAATTTCAGCCAGAAGTATCCGCATTTAACACATTTGTGAGACGGAGTTTAGGGAATCGCATAAAACGAGACTATGTGGCTTTTGTTTTACCGAATCTTGGCGGCACATTGGAGGTGATTAAAATGTAAAGTAGAAAATTGATGCGTGAATGCAAACTACCCCCTCCCCCTTGTGTGAATAAATGAGTTCGAATCTTGGGGAAAACTGACAACCTCCTATGACATGGTTCAACGTTCGCTTGAAATAAAATTCACACGACAGGCTTTTATCCCAAAGACCCCGTTCGTGTTCTAATGGTAGACAGCGAGTGATTGTCCAAGGAGAAACGGTCTGTGCACATCTCGTGACTTCAAACGTCCAATCAAAGCATCCCGAAAGCCTGTGTTTGAATGTGGGCACGAAATGCGGTGGATGGACTCGGTTCAGTTACTCCACTTACTCGGGCTTAGATTCCCACTGAAACGGCAACATAAGTCATTTTGCTCACTCGGTTCGGTGCGACTTGTTTCGGGGTATGGCGAGATTAAATGCATTCATACCATGTGATTCAATTAGCCACTGATTGGGTCGATTTTCGTACATTTGTACACGTTGGACAGAAGTTGGGCCCTTATCGGAGCTACTCAGTTTCTCCACACGTGTTTCGCAAAGATCAGGTCACCTGACGGACTTCAAAGAAAGAGGGCTTTGAACATTTGGTCAATTACACCATCTCAGAATTGCTATCTTCTTTTTCCGGTAAAGCATTGATGTTTGTCGAGCAGACCATTTTTTGAAAGATGAAAAATCACTTTAATTACTTTTTTATGAGGTTGTAACTTGGAATCATCTATATATCGAATGGTTACAATAAAATCATAACTTAATGGGACCAAATTACGTTGAAGAAATGCAACAAAACGTGGTTTATTTTTTTCATGCAACCAGTTCCCTTTAACAATTTCATGAGAGCAAGAAGAAGCATCATGATCCCAGGATGTGTTGAATTCAACTATTTCGTGGTAATCTCATCAGCTGTGTACATACATTCAGATCACGTTTGGTTAGAAAGGAGTGACAGGTTTTGGGACAGGCGAACACACGCGGGGAAGGAAAATCAATACGAAGGCCAAATGTCACTAAGAGGAGCCGGATTGGACGTTGGGCTCCTCTTAGTGACCTTTGGCCTTCATATTGATTTCTCTTCCCCGTGTGTGTTTGAATTGCACTACGAGCTGATATGCATCAGTGAACATAGGATGAGTTTCATCTGCTTTGATAGATAGGTATTACTAACAAAACAGTATATTCGGCAACCCTCCAACATTCTCCAATCACAGTCGTAAGTCAAACACACTAAAGATCTTTCACGATTCACTGGCTGGAATGTAGAGGTACTGTTGATCCAAATACTGTCTAACTACTGCTCCAGACTGTCTTTGATCCGGTCCAATTACTGCGCGCATTCCCTGTTCACGAAAACCAATCCGAATTCATGTGTTGGAAATTATATGAATTAGGCTGATAATCAGCAAAAAACTCAGTTAGCTTCGAGGTATGGTTGAGAAAAAGTAATAAACTGACTCTTTCTCGACCTGAACCGCTGGTGAGACCCAAGCACGTCGAAACGACTATACGATGGTGCTTCCGAGCTTTTCAGTCCACACTTCATTTACCCTCTATACAAGACGAATTTTCCTCTTTGGAATTTCGAAGTGACAACACACCGAAGCCCCGGCAATTGTCATTTTTCTGTTTTTATTAAAGTAAAGCATACAAGTTTTCTTGGTGAACAGGGGGATATAGAACATAAAGTTGTGTTGTAGTTAGATTGAACGAATTCGAGGGCACTTCACTGCGAAAACCGTACTGCAGGGCGCGGAGTCCACAACCGATTCGATTTTCATTTTTCACCCAATGAGCGCAGATATACAGAGAGTCACCCAGTCTGAGATGGGCTTTGATCTGAGCACGTTTATTTTCACAAATCGATTAAGTGAAAGTATGACAGTAAATACTGGGTGATACAGTTAGTTCTCAAGTATACTAGATAGAAATACCAGTTATTAGAGTAATATGTGCTCACATTTTACTACTAATTATCATAAATCTGCTGTTTTACCCGCAATTTTACATCGATCAATTGGAATGGAAGGGAGTGATGTGAACGAAAGCTGGAGATTACTGATGCAACTGAGCGCATTTTGTGCAAAGAAGTTTAGTCTTTTTTATTGGTTCCCCGTGTAAAATGGAAGTGTTTAGTTCGAAGCAATTCCCTACGAGGCTGACAATGACAGGGCTGTCGTCTGACAACTACGATGACTACGAGGACTACTACCGGGAACTATAAAAACCACCATTTTTCTTCATTCTGAGCTGAACAACTTTCTTATTTGTTCTTCTGTGGTATGGCAAAATAGTGCCACGAAAGGTCCACAATGCGGTAGGAAAATATTTCCCAACCGATTCATTTGGGAGTGAATTTACGAACAACTGAAACCCGAAAGACTCGGTGCTCGTGAAAGAGACAAACAGAGAGCGAGAGCAAAAAAGCTCATTTTACTATACGAAACTCAAAGGCATCCACGGTATCACACCGTAGATGATAAATTGGTAAAAGTGGATTCTGTTCTGATCTGAAGGTCGTGCACTTGTGGAAACAGCAATTAAGCTATATACACACTCCTACCTGATAAATGAGAAAATGTGACATCTGGTTTATTGCAATGAACATTCACTTGGTTTCAGGATTATGGGATGCGATTCACAATGCTGACTGTGATTGGTTTGGTTGTGCACCGTCACTGAGCATACACAAATCAGTTCACGTGACCGAGGTAGTTGCGCAATCAACTGACTAATGCTCCTGTCTCTGTTTGCATTCCTTTTTCATTCTCTCTCAACATTTTGCACGTGTTTACCCCATTCAAATACCACGCGCGTTCGATGCCGGATTTCAAATTTCATTTCAAATAAGCACAAAAACTGTTCGAAACGTGCAAAATTCCACAATTGGGAATAATTGCTGTGAGCGACACGATTTCATAATTGAGGCTGATAAGAATGCAACAGAAAAAAAGAACAATTCGAATATTTAGTTTCTATCATTGAACGCTATTGAGTTTGTAATCGATGTGTTGAAAATGAGGATATCAGTTTTTGTTTTGATTCGAACATATCCTTGGTGCAAAAGGATGCTTATGATATTTTTGGAAATGGCCAACAAAGGCCAACAACAATTAATTTCAAACCACGTAGCAGCTTAAACGGCGATATTATCCGTTTGTGACCCATTTATTCTGCACTGTACTATTCTTACGCCTGCCCCACAGAGGACCTCCAACAAATACTTCATGGGGCGTTTCATCCATTCCATTGGGTGTCCATGTGCCTGGCATTTGGAAAACCAGAATCAGATCTTGTGCGCTGTTTACTGCACGAGTTCCACCTGATCCAGATCATCTCTGCTGCCATTTCACAATGCTGCACTTCAACTGCTAAACGATCGGATTACCGTCTTTAACGTTCCTGTAACTATCGTTTTTACATGGCACTTATTGTTACCACCCGGGATAATATTAGGAGAGAAAGTTGTAACTAACCACGTTATTAGAATCCTTAATTTTAATACGGAAGCTTTTACCGAGTTTGGTTTAACTGCAACGGCTTTCGCTATAACTGAGAAACTTACAACCTGACCCCCGCCACTTATTGTGATAAACTGTATATAATAAATATTGCACACAGACCTAAGCCCCTTCCGCATTCAGTCACCTTTGGGGAGTGAATCTAGCGAACTACAACACTCGAAGATCCTCGTGATGTTTTTTAGGCAATGGCGGTATAATCAACCCCTCAGCAATCAGATTTGCACTGGTCATCAGGTCCTGGAAGCCCAGTACACCGGAAGCAGATATAAATTGATAATTCTGATCGGTTCAAGTTTGGGCTGGTTGACACAGTGGTAACACGCATACATACCGTTCGCATGATGGGTCCGGAGTTCAAAACCCGGACAGGGCTACACAACTGCACAACTTTGATGATCTCTAATGGGAGCGAAGCTCGAGTTTAATGCTGTCGGACTGTATGATGGACAAGTAAAACTGAGGACGGTGCTTGAAGACAAAATCTTAGTGATCACTCATCCAAGTCAGAAATCAACTTGAATAAATAATATGTTCACGTTTTTGTTAGCGTTCCGTTTTTGATTCTGTCTCAGTTGATCTCATTAGTTCTGATTTCTAACCTCCATTTGGCTCTTACGAATCTGTCACAGGTGCTTACCTGAATGATGTTGTCTTCTATCTATAGTTCGTCGCATACGCTCTGCTGCCGATGTGTTGGTTTTCGAAGTTACAGTAATTTATCATCTCATTCATGCCGCTTGCTACTCGCACATTCAAACTTTCCATTGATTTAGCGCTCATTCGCTCTAAACGGTTCGCTAGACAGTGTCATTGTTTGCCACGCGCTGTCAGCGCAAAAATGTATTCGATTCCACATTTTGTTCACGGTGATCTATATAGCAGTACATCACATGCATATCTACGCTGGATACACCATAGTTGGCAAAATATTTTGTGAGCGCTGACAGTGATGACGGCTCTTTCTTTCACCCCGATGCACTTGTGATTGGGATACGTGGCAAACGGGTGTGATACCATTCGCTAACTGGCACCCGATGTGAGATTTCTGAAGCTACTTTACGATTCTCCGTGTGTTGTGTTATCAGAACATCAGAACAATTAGTGCGCAATCACTGGTAAATTTTTTCCATTTCTGAAAAGTTGAGGAAAAAGCAAACGAACTATTGATAATCGTGCTTAGTTTTCGTAAAAGCGGATTGAAGTATGGACACGCATCAGTAGCAGTCAAGGTGGTTGCTCAAATGGCTAAGACACAGCTGAACACATTCTATTGGTTCGATTTGGTATGGCTTTTGTTCCAAGTGTTTCCGATCCAGTCACAAGACTTTTGGAGGCTCGCACTGAGATAAGTGTGAACCGCACCTGACAATGGGGTTGCCAGATAAGTCACGTCAGGTCGCACACATAGACCACACATCTCCGCTGTGATTCAGACTGCGCCCTTGATTATCTGCAGAGTCCGCGGACGTGCACTGAAAGACTCAAATATGATGCAAGAGCTTTTCGGTTGGTGAGTTGCTGCTTCAAGCCCGCTGTAAACGAAAAATTCCTCAGCATACTAGTCTTTTTGTCTACTCGTTTCTCAATGACAAAAGTACACAACCGTCTAAACATCAGAAAGTCACAAGACCTTTCCGGTTGTTGTGTACATATAAAATGAACAAATAAAATGGGAACAATCTGATCAACGAATCGATTTTGGAAACTCTTTGACTGAATAGTATGACACAATTTGAGATATAAAACTTTGAGGAGAATGATTTACAACTCAGCAGGTCGTTTCTTAGTTCCACAACCGCATGCTTGTTGGAATGTTACCTCAAAATACTACTTTTACATTAGTAAATGTATGGGTGAAAGCTGGGATTGGGTGTCAAAAAGAGAAGTATGGATTCAGATGAAAGCAATTGAAACACAGACGGGGGCAGTTTAGAAAGATGTCCACCGCTTCTTTTGTGGCTTGCGACCNGCGACCGTGTTCCTTTGGGCCAAATACTACATAAAATGATTGTGTAACCCTTTTGTCTACAGGAAAGCGTATCAATGAAAGTTCCGTCTGGTATTCCATTTGCAGATATATTTAATACTAAGCCTATGAATGATATCCTGATATGAGTTAAACGATTAAGACCCGAGAAATATTCGATTTATGAGATCATCTGTTCCGCAGATGGAAATGGTAACTTATTCCACTGTGGTCGGTAGCTTTTGTGGGGGACTACAAAGGGCACAAGACCTCTTTCCTGTCCTATTTGGCACGCGCCAGCATTGGGCACTAATTCCTGTCCGGCGTAACTTCAGTTTGGAAAGCGGAACCTTTGCAAGCAAAGCTGCACGGCCGACCACCAACACCTGGGTACACAGGTATACAAATTAAATAAATTCTTCATTGGTTTAATAGAAATTCACAGACATTATATTCTGATACGAATTGTGGTGTAACATTAATTTGCTTGGGATAGTTGATGTCACACACAGGAAGGCTTATCCAACGGGATGTCATGTGAGGTCAGATTTCTTACAAACCATGAACTCGTTGCGGAAAATTTGCGCAAAATGCCAAACTAAACCAATCATAAACACGCTAGTATGCCATTGTTTTTCTGATGTTGCTGTGCGTTTCACTTCTTTGAATGGCTGTATTACATTTATATTTCTTTTTTTTAATTGATGACATTGTGGTTATGTGTTTACTGATAATCTACCCTTCAAGGTGTATAAAGTGGCTCCTTCACTTGACTGGACTTGAAATTTGGTCTCCGCAATGTGTAATCACAACACCAAGGTTCTGAAATACGCCGAGGCACTAGCCATACAAAATCACCATCCCAAACTGTGTAAACAGCGTGAATGGCTTATCACTCTGGCGCTACCTTGGTAACAAATGTGGTTGGTGAGTAATTTTGACCGCAATCTTTCTCCGCCTATGATTTTGTTATTTACTGATGATATATATCAATGGTCACATGAACTGCAGTAGGCACTGTACAGACGTAGCGAAATGATCCAGAATACATTGTGCAAACCTGTTTTTGGCCTCTTTATTCAAATGTGTAATCGGTTCTTGGTGATCCCCAGGTGGGTTTTGATAATGGCACCTTATGTGTTGGCATGGATTAAAAGAAATACGTTCAGTTGTTTGGTTCGTTTAGTATATTTGTGTTCAATCAGTGAGGAAGCTCTATTCGAAGAACGAAAATGAAGATCCGATTGGTTCTCTTATCCCTTCCTTAAAGGGGGGGGAGGGTTCCATTCCGGCGATCGATATACAAAACCTTAGCTTTCTCTGCAAACTTTCCTACCGCCACCAGTTTTCAAACCCACCATGGTCCTCCAAAAACTGCGAAAAACTCAGACAATTTTTCCGGTCCGGATGAACTGTCATTCGTGGTACTTAAGTTAGGCGTGAACACCCTTTCAGTTCCCTTGATATCATTTTAAGTGACATTGTGACAAATGGAGACTGACCGAGATAATTTACATCCCCCAAAGGAACCCCAGAAATGCTGCCCAATCACCTGCAGATCAGTCCTGTTCAAATTGGCGGACAGAATCTTGCTAGCATGGATTGTAATTGAATCTATCGGAGGCGGGAATCAATATGCCTATTGCTCTTCGCGCTAAAAACACTCGAAGCTATTGCTTATGTTTTCCATTACAAAGGTTTATCTTTGAACGGGAAGTGTAAAACCGTCAGGAGGATGTTCGTAAACCACAAAATCCCTCAACAGACTTGATCGTTCGTTACCGATTGATGTGTCCATGGAAAGTAGTGTTAATTTAGACGTTACCCGGTTGATCCTTCATTATCTCATAAATCATCCCGTATTGTTGATTTCCTACAAAGTGCATTTTTTCTTCTGTTTTTCTTTTTTCTGTGTTGACCAACTTTCTATCGGTTTCACATGTATACTGGAAACAAACACTGATGACGTTGTGTAAGATACGAAGTACCCACCTGAGAAGGGACTTAGGAAATTCAAAGTACATTGATTGGTTGCGTGTACTGATCTGTTTCCCACTCGTTTTCAGTGAATGCCTCTAAATGTCAGGATGTACTTTTCTTCTTGCATGATGCACCTTTTTACTAGTATTGCACCCGTACCCAAATCGCTAATGCAAAACTATCTTGGTGTCACATTATCACTTAACTAGTCCACGCATATTCAAGAGACATTCTGCGAAGTTAGAAAGCTGTCATGTTCCTGTGCATAAAAATACTTACTTTTTCTCCTACGTTGATTGGTAAATTTGTGAATGTATGCACACACTCGCTCTGACTGGTTGTGCTGCTTGCTAGTTATTTTCCCGATCTGTTGAAAAAAATTCTTTTACATACGGCACCGGAAGCACACAGAGACACATTTGCGGGCCCCATAATTGACAGACATCCTAATGCATTTGCAAATTTTATCTCCACGATTACCTCTCAGACGCTCATCAGTTATCACACAATGAATTTCCGCAAGTTGTATCACACAATCTCTTCATGTCGTTGATAAGGAGAAGGTTGTCGAAAACTTACACAGATGCGTGCTTGATTGAACAAACTGATATCCGGTTTATATTAATGTTGTTCATTTTTGTCCACTGGTGCAAACTTTAAATCATTAGATTCAACTTAAAAGAGGGCTTTCGTCCTCTTCCTCCTCCTCCTCCAATACTCTCACGTAACAAGTGGTCAGGTTGTGAAAGTTTCCAACCGAGTCATTACACCGGAGGCTAAGGCTAAGATGAGCGAGGTGCGATGTCCGCAACAAGCTCGCAAAGATGGATTATGTTATATTGTGTGAGTGGAAAGTGAAAAACGGTCTGATCAGGTTCCCGGTGACCGAGTGCGTAGCACGCTTGCTTTCTGCCTATGTGGTCCCAGGTTCGATCCCAAGTTGGGTCAATGGATTCGCACAGCTGATGAAACCCAACGAGGTCGAAGCAGCTGTGCAGTGTTTTCCAGTTTTTCAGTTTTCGCTTGATTTGCCCTATACACGACAAATACCCTCTTTGAAATTTTTTATCCATAGATTTGGTGTCAAAGATGAAAATTCATCCTACCGGGTGCATGCACCGACTGCTGATTTGAATTGATCTAGATTATTTGACGAGGTGCGTTTATCTTTTGTCTCATTCAATCGTTTAATTCCACCCCATAAATTCAGCATTTGGTGAACGGAATCTTGGTATCTGTAAAAAGATATTTTTAGTCATACTTATTTTATAACTTGAATATACAAGTGTTTTCATTTTTCGTCATCGAAGTAGCTTTATCGTCTTTTCCCGATGAATTCGATCTGCTCTCTGCTATCCTAATTTATAATATAAAATACTTTTTAATTGCTTATGTTTAGTTCAGTTCCGTTTGCACTGAACGAGGTGTGGCTCTGGTCAATCGTGTGTCCAGTTCATTGTGTTGTCGGTAGATTCCTTTTATTGTAGTTGGGGTTATATGGGGTAACCGGCAGGAGTAGTACCTCTAACTCGGAGGGGGGTCGAGCCCTTAGGGCATACTCCGTTCTTTGGTCTCCACCAGGTGCTCAGCTATCATCTGTGGCTCCAAGAAGCTGTTTGGGTGTAACAGCGGTCATATCCCGGAAAACCGCTCAACCGGAGGGCTGAACCAGGCAGAGGATAACCGGGAGTTCAAATCCCGGCTAGTCGACTAGTCAACCTTAAACTACGGAAAATTTCTTACATTGGATACGGAAACAGAAGAACACTCTTAGATTCTGGGAGTCAGGCGCTAAAGATACGTGCGCTTCATGACTATCAGCCAGGTAAAATTACATGCCTATCAAAAGTCAGCTAGGCGAGCTCCGGCTCCAAAAGTATCAAAATCCCTGGTATCGATAGCCATTATTAGCTGTATCACAGCGGTAACGAAAGGTCAAGTCAACACGGAGTGGCACCTGCTTTAAGCCATCAGACTAATAATGTTTTACTTTCCTGAAAACCGATATTCTCTAGGATTACAGTATCATGATTCAAGGGTCATTCAGTAAAACTCACAGTAATCGCTGTCTACGCCCCGACTTTCCCGTCTGACAAAAACGTCAAGCATGGGTTTTATGCCAGCCTTCAATCGCTTGTTAATGAAGCACCCAAACGGGAAGTACTTGCAATTACAGGGGACTGGAAAGCTCGAAATGGCTCACAAGAAGAGGCCCCGAAGCACATCCTGGAGAGGTAGGCCTGGGACAGTGCTACGAGAAGGGTGATAACCTACTCAGTTTCGCCGATTCAAATCGATTGTTTGCTACCTACACGCGGTTTCAACATCCAAAAAGCATCTTCTGAAGTGTTACTTCAACGACGGACGAGTAGCACAACAACTAGATCACCTCTAATTCCGTTCATGATGGGTTTCTTCGGTTGAAGACTCTCGATCCTATTGCGGGGCTGAATGCAAGAGCAAAAGTGGATCTAATCACGCGCTAGTTCGCGCGAAAGTTAGACTCCATCTAACAACACGCAGGAAGATCGTCCCCTAAAAACACTTAAATGTGCTTCCACTGGAGAAAAGCGAGTAATGCCAGGCACTGATGGGCATGATAACTGCACAGCTGTCGAACGATTCCATCCATACGCAAGGAAACACAACGAGTTCGGTCGAAACTCAGTAAAGCAAGATGAAGTCATCGGTACAACAAGCTGCTCTACACGAACTAGGCACGGAGTCACTTCGTCTGAAGGACTAGATATCCGACCACGCCATCCCTTTAGCTAATGCGACGAGAAAAGCACACCTAGATCAATCCACTGTTTTCCGCGATCTCAGACGACACGCAACACAATCAGCCAGAAACGATAAACGCAACTCCTGGACTGAAATGGCTACAAAAATGGAGATAGCAGCCAACCTGGGTAACACGGCTACCCTCTTTAGACCTATTCGATCAACATGGGGCAAGAATCAAGTCACTCAGTCTGTGTTGCGCAGCGCCTCCGGAGAGCTCATTTCTGATGCGCAAGGAAGAATGTATCTGCGGATGGAACACTTCAGTCTTCTTCTCAATCGCCTACAAATCCAACTTCCGTATTTTTTTCTCTTCACCATCATCGCCATACGAAACTAACTGCGCTCCACCATCAGTAGAAGAAGTCTCAGATATCAGCAACCATTTCAAGTCACTGAAATCTCCCGGCGAGGGCGGGACACCCGGTGAAATCTAAGCAAAAGTGTTCTGCAGCCATTTAAAACCATAACTATAGCTTACTGTGTGCAATCTGCCAAATCTGCAATCAACTGACTGCATCACATCTATTCTACTACGTTTCTCTAAAAAGGGTGACAAATCAGTGTGCGAAAACCACAGAGGCATCAGTTTAATTGATGTGGTGGCCAAGGTTTTGCATAACTTTTACTGAACCGCTTTGCTGCAACGAAGCACGCACGAAGCCGTCCTAACCAGGAAAGATTCCGCCCCGATGTGGGCTGCGTTGAACAAATATTCCGACTCTTGGAACATCGCCACAAGTTTTAAGATCCCATAGCAGTCTGTTTCATAGATTTTCGTGCGGCATTCGATTCCTTAGGTCGCTAATCCCTCTGGAACTTAGTTCTGGCCGATGGTGTCCCGGTTAGATTTCTTTATTTAATGAGATCAGTGCACGAATCCGCATCTAAGGTGAGAAGTCATGCGAGTTCGAGTTAGGATTTGGAGTGCGACAGGGGTGCCCATTGTCCCCAATGCTGTACAACTTTGCCATTGACTGGATAACGAGTCGTTCGATGAAAGGATGCCAAGGAGTTCAGACCTCTCTGAATTTATGGCTCTCTGACTTAGAATTCACCGAGGATATTTTCGTCTTTGGTGAGGACATGTTCAACCTCCAAGTAGTCGTTAACCACATCAGTCGACAGGGATCCGAGATCGGCCTAGTGGTGAACACACCAAAAACTAAAACTTTTACGACAGTCCCGGCTCATCCCCAAGATGTTTTACTATTAAACGGCTAGCCGATTTAATCTGTCGAAAGATTTATACACTTGGGCTCAACAATGCTCCCCCAACGCCCAAGCTAAAGACGAGGTACAATTGTGCATCGATGCCGCAAGAAAAGCGTTTTTACAGCAGAAGCATTCCCTTTGGCGTAGAAATGAAATTAGCCTCAAGACAAAAATCCGAGTTGGTCTACGGTGGTCCGTTCTGTCTTGCTATACGGCTGTGAAACCTGGATACTTTAAGTTGAAGGCTGTCGACGATTAGAAGTCATCGATCACTGGTGCTTAAGAATCATTCTGGGAGTACGATGGAGGGATAAGCTCTCAAATGAAGAGGTTAGAAATCGGTGTTTTTATCTGATGTGGCTGCGGAAGCTAACACAATGGTGGCGACTACAATGGTTTGATCACAGACTTCGTAAGCCTACTAACGACCTGACCAAAGCTGCCTTGGTACCGCTTCCCTGCCGGAACTGGCGCTGTCAACATGGTGTGCAACTGAAAGCCCGGCTTGAAACGGTATGAAAGGATACAGAAAACCTTGGTTCCCGATCCGTCTACGGCTACGGCTATCCATGAAGCCGGCTTATTCGCTCCCAGGAGCCAGCCGTCGTAAAGTAAGTAAGTCTTCAAGTAGTCTGTTACCGCTGCGGAACCTGTAGAACATTGGCACGTATAAACAGCCTTATTAGGCTACGCTGCAGCCTTATGTTTTACTCCTGGTACCAACTGGGGCATAAATCGGAATAGGTAAACACAGTATTTTACACGGTTCTGAGTCCAGATCCTGTGCCAAAATATTACAATACAATGAGATTTATAAAAAAAGAGAAAGTTCCGTTTGTTTTTGGGAGGAATATTGCTAGCTTGCCCAGGCCAAGGTAGGTGAATTTTCTTGATGAATTGACAACCGGAGTCTTCGAATGGCCAAATTCTGACCCGCACGGTAGAGAGGCGGTGTCCAGTCCATCGAATCATACACCCTTTGGACGGGATCAAACGTCTAAGATGCCCAAGAACTCTCGATACCCAATCGAGCCGGTGACCACTGCCACAACCAGGGAGGTGTGTGTATGTGTGTGTGTGTGTGTGTGTGTGTGGTTCCTACACCTCTTGGTTGGTTTGAACTCAGGGTTTTTAGTCACTTCCCTTAGGTGAACTGCCAGTGGTTCACCGACTTGGTTGTCACCCCGAGTGTTAGATTAGGTACTCGAAATTTACCCATGGATGATAAATAGTTACTTTGAAAACTTCGAATATCCCCCCCCCCCGACTTGGCCCCTTTTCAACAAGAACCGATTAGAGCCTTGAGTTTCTGCTAATAAATCTTCCATTTCGGTCGCGCTATCATCCTGGTAACCTGACGCTGCTGGATCTCGAGACATTCGTTGTCTTTCCGAACTCAAAGTGCTCATGCATGAATAAAGCGCTCTAAGTATGGCCTGAGTATGGTCATAGTTAGTAAGATGAGAACCTTAAGTCTTCTATAGTTAATTATGGAGTTTATCCCAAAAAGATCCCTTCGCACTGACATTTTCGTCATGATTCGAGGTCATGAGTCACGATTTCTCCCATGTCCTTCAATGCTCCATCTTTTCCGAGTTCCGCTTCATTCTGATCACTGAGTTCAACACCTGAGCTGATAGTCCGATTATTGAATAACTTTGTTAATTGGAAAACTTGGCACAGCTCCCAGGGTATGAGAATTTACGTGTGTTAGGCTTGGACCATGTTAAGCGGATTCATCTATCCATTTGTTTCAGGTTGTGGCCGTCTCCGGTGCAACTTACGGTTTCGGCCGTTAACACCAAGGTTTACAATTCGAGTCCCGACAATAGCACGAATTTGGTTCACACTGTCGAAGAGTCCCTACGAAAACGAAACATCTATCTAATCCTGGTCATCGACCGTCACACGCCAATTCATCAAACAACAGAGCATACAGTTATATGAATCATCTGGCGGCCTAGCAATTCGTGCCCAAAT
Organism: Echinostoma caproni; assembly: GCA_900618425.1. Classification (NCBI taxonomy): domain Eukaryota; kingdom Metazoa; phylum Platyhelminthes; class Trematoda; order Plagiorchiida; family Echinostomatidae; genus Echinostoma; species Echinostoma caproni. The sequence continues at coordinate 63,532 of UZAN01040425.1, read as the reverse complement.
TATGGGAGTTACACATAGATCATAAAGCACGGTTTGATTGTTTAGTTAAGAAGCGGTCAAAACATTGGTTTAAGTTCAACTGTTCCATATGGGATCTTTTTTGAGAAAAAAGAAAGCAAATTGTTCATAAAGCTTTGCATTTTTCGCGTCTGAAATTAATTAAGTGGTCACAAAATAAGACGCCGTAATTCAATCTCTGCTATGAAAAGTTCCGCATTAGTACCCATTGAATGATCACAGTTTGGACATCTGTTGCAGCCATATTTGCCAGGAAACAAGATAATTCTGATAGTTATATCTCTTTCCATGATTCTCCACACTCATTGGATGTATGGCAAAAGCTTTGCACTCCGTTTCCACTGTGTGGTAGACTACACGGAGGCGTAGCAACCGACCATGTGGCTTGATGGGATCGTGTGTGACTGTAGGAGGTCACTTAAAATATAATAATGATGAACATTTGATGAGTTGATCCCAGAACATTTCCTTGACTCGCGTTGGTTTGGACAAAGTGTTTGTACTGCATTGTAATGTATTGTAATAAATTGTGCTGGCAACTGTGCCTACGTTGCATTTAGAAGTCAAATGTGTTCACTTTTACAATGGGATAAAAAATGAAATGAAAATTCATATACAATAATGATAAAACTTAAACTAGAGTTCACCTTTGTAGGTTCAAAATTAGTTGGTTTCGGATCTCCACCTTATCGGTTAGAATACGAACCAGATTGGGAACCGTTCAGTTCCGATAAATGTTTATGAGAGAGGGTAAGCAGCAATAATTGGATCGGGTTGTAGTGTGGTAACGGCATACATTTCCTCGTGTTTATCGCAAATGAAGAGTGAACTGAAAAGCTAGGAAGCAGTAGACAACTGTTTTGACCTGGTCGGGTTTCATTAGCAGTGCGAATCCATCGACCCAGAGGGGATCGAACTCGGGGCCTCATGGGAAGACCGCAAGCATGCTACCCACTCGGTCAACGGGCAGCTGATCAGACCGTTTTTCAATTTCCAATTACAGAATCTATCTACTCAGCTGGGGGTCATTTTTTGAAGGCCTGAACTTTTCGGTGTTCTACTATGTCGGTCAGTTAGGCTTCAAAACTATACCTTTGCACCTTCCTGCCAGTGAAAGTGTATTCAAAATTTTCCGAAGCAATGGAGACAAGTGATCAGCGCCAGGTGAGGAGTCGGGTAGTAAACAGTTCTGAAGCTTCTGTGCAAAACAATCGACAAAACACCCACATCCCGGAGAACGTAACTAATGCATGTATATATATAGATATGTATATATATTTGAAGATAAACATTACGTCACGGAGGTGCAATCTAGCCCGGAGTAATGAATTACTCTTCTGTTTCAGGCATGCAACACATCGATGCCTTCTGAAATATTCCAATTGATGCATGAAAACATGTCGGAAATATGAAACCATCACGCGAAGTATATGATATGAAGATTGATCAGTCCCTTATTCATTCAGCTGTTGTGCAAAATGATTGCAGACACCACTATCCCTGGGGATAGTGTCTGCAGTGACATCTCGCAGCAAAGTTCGAAAAAGAGTGACGCCAGCATTCCGGTCAACACTATGGAATCATTAAATTGATGTCTACTGAGGTGGATGGTGGATCACAACGTAAGCAGCAGGTTTTGCAGCATTTGGTACACCAACATGAATTAAGCGCTAATTCGGCGGTAGTGAGCGGATTTTAATCTCAATGCAATCCATTAATCCTTTGTGGACGCTCCGGCATCTTACGTTGCAACCATGGTTTCCAGAACGGGATTATGTACTCTTTAAAGTTTAATGCAAACTGAGACCGAAAACACGCCTCTGCGACCCGACAGTCTTCACAACTGCGGACGAAGCCTTGGTGCAATTTCTTGAGTGGATGAAATCCTATTGCATAATGATAACTAGGTCCTTCTCAGTTTAAACATGTGACACTTGATGATTTACGAATAAATGTGAGAATCTACTCCTGTTGCGTAGGGACAGGCCTTTTATTTAGAAATACTGAATTCGACATCATTCTGTGTAGACTATTGTTAAACTGCGTTGTGTGTTCCTTGAAGTGATAATGCTCCTTCGGGTTAAGCTGGTGCATTCCAGATTTTATATTATCTGCAAACTGTATGGCTTTCGGCCCTACCACATTCAGTGGATTGTTTATGAAGGTGATCAGAAGTTTGGCAACAAGTACAGACCCTTGTGAAACCCTGCGGTTAACGTGAACAGAACTGGTCAGGGAATCAGCAAAACGAACTGATATGGTCGGTTGTCGGTAAAGTGCTTCAAATGTAAGTGATTGCACCGAAAAATTCGTTTCACCACCAGTCTTTCCCAAACATGACAGTCCATTGAACGAGTTGATTTTTGGTATAGACAGGCTTTTTGATACTATTACTGACTCAGACGAATCAAAGTGAAACAAAAATAGGAGACTTTAACATAAAAGCTGAAAATATATGTAACCCTTAAACGTGTTAGACGTTCACAACGTGCAAGTCAGTGATCTCAATGATTTTTACCAGACCCTTTAGTCGTGCACATTTCTGTAGCAATGCATAGGACCCAAGAACCGTCATTTTAACCACATACCGCAGATATTAAGCTACAATCAGCACAAATGACAAATGCGGTGCAAATTGAGTTCGTCATGTGAAACCAACTTACCGAGCTCATTCACAATTGTGTAACCGCGGTGACCGAATTGAACAGGTACTTAGGTGCATGGCTATGGAAAAATTAAGAGTCCGTAAAACTGTTATGAGTAACTCGATTTAATAAGAAATCACTTTCGTTCCTTCTCCCGGTGATTTTTGAGATTGTGCAGTATTATTTAATCTGAGATGATTCAGCAAATAATCGGGGTGCCTAGATTAAATTTGGCTTAGTAACAGGGAGTTTGAGTGGTACGGTGAGTGCATATGCGCACTGGAACACTTCTGTCAGTAGGTTAATTCCGGTAAAGTCAAAGTATGCGGAGGTGATGATGGAAATGAGGATTACAGCGGGGCTGCGGGATGTGCCATAAACCCACAAATTACCTAGGCAACATCTACGTTTCTGCTGAACACGCTCTATCGTGCTTTGATACTGAACACTTCTGGAATGTATTTTTAATCAAGATAGTGAGTTCAGGTGCTGGAAAATGCGTTGATTACATTATGTGTTACTGAATAAGCAGAGTGCGTGTCCTACAGGAGTGCCCAATTAATTCGTCAGTTATCTGGTTCAGTGACTAACGGGTAGGTGATTATCCAACAAGTTGAGTGTGGAAAGACAATTGCTGATGACTTACATCAGGGGTATTTTCCACTAGGTTGGGATATTACTTAAAGCTGATTTTCACCTACCTGACTTATACATGCGGATTGTTCTTCAGAAGGATTCGCTTCTTTTTCTTTTACAAATCATTCAGCTTTTATTGGAACACAACTTAGTTAAGTTAATCATGGCTGTAGATTTATGTTTACAGTCATATGCATGCCTCAAGTTTGGTATGTCGGTTACAGCTGCTTTCAGAATAAATTTGGCGGTACTGCCTGATGAGGAAAAGCTAGAAGAACAAACAAGCTGCAGCACAGACAAACCAATTACGTACCCAACCCGTTGATCAGTGGCATTAAAATCATACTTTTTCTGTGAACCACCTAGCAGTGGAACGCTTCTCCCGAATGTTTTCCTTAATCTAATGACCTTTATACATTCCAGCACAGAATTAACAGTTTGCCGTTTGGACTTCACGATTGGGGATTTTACCCTCTTTACTAGATATTTTCCCTCTATTTCCTTTTATTGAACAATATATATATAATGACTTAAACAATTTTCCTGAAGCGAAACGAGTTCAATCAAAGGTGTACCATACATTGAAAGTGTGGAAGTTAGCTGTGTGATTCAAACACCTCCGGGGCCATAAGTTGACAACCTCAACCGTTTGACCACCGCCTATCATGTAATAAGAACCTTTGAGTTTCGACTTCACTTCTGCCAAACGAAAAAAAATCGGATGGTACGTCGTCTACCATAGTATTGTACTTGGTTTTCATCGAATCGATTGTTTTCTGCGCGGAATCGCACGAGAGACAGGAAACAAAAAACTCCAGCTTTGATATGCGTTTGGAAATGAGCAACACTGATGAGTGCTCTGCGGATTTAACGTGATTCGAAGCCTCATGGAGAACCATAGACTTGTCTTGTTGTAGTGTGGTTTTGTCTGGCACTAAATGGCGCCAGTACAAGGTGGTGGCCCTGTCACATGAACATGGAACCAACAGACTGAATCGAATGTGCTTGCCGCGTGGGCCGTAGATCACCGTAACGATAGCGGCCCCCAATGTGGTTGGTTGAACATGGGTCCTCTATGTACATGACCAGGCCCGAAAAGTGTTACTTACCTGACTTATCGACTCACTCATTCATTCATTCACTCGCTAGTTTACCCACTAACATCTAGCCATCCACCCAACCATCACACTCACATGCGTACTCATTCATCTCCTGTCAGCACCTAATCACACACACATACACACACACACACAAGCTTGGACACGTCCAAACCGATCTCTGCTTTGTAAAACACATGCCAAGATGAAAAGTAATTTACTCAAACCTCGAAGTCTAAAGAGTCTTGGGGGTCGGGGCGGTTTTGTGTAGACATTTGAATGGAGGACTAACGTGCACACGGCTTGTACTGAGGGTATCAGTCGAGGTTCAATGCACGGGGGGGGGGGGGGATAGTGGATCGCGAAATAGATTGATCGTGTCACGCGTCCGCTTTGGAGCTAATGGGTGTCAAATTGCGTGTGTGCTCATGTGCGTGCGTGAGTCTGTGCTTGTGCATGCTAGAGAGTGCCAATGAATGCGGTTACGCCTGCATGCTCACCCACATGCGACAACACAGAGTGCAGATGGCGGAAGGAGTTTTACTCACAACCAGTGGCTTACATCTGTTGCCAAATACGAATAGCTAGCTACTCCGTTGTCTCCCAGAAAACGGGTAGCGTAAATGAGAGCCAGAACACAGAAAAACGCTGATTGGATAGATAAGAGAAGATCAGTTATCAGGCCAAATGGTCTCATCCAAAATTATCACACATTAAGTTACTGGACTATTTGCTCAAGGTGTTGGCTGTCGACCATATGACTTAGAGGTAAAGGTTCGAGTCCCGGCAGTAAGCAATGCTGACGAGTCCCGATAAGGAAGGAATAATTATCCAGTGCTTTGGGTGGATCATCACATGGTATTTTTCTTGCTTAAATAAGACGAGAAACGTTTTAAACATAGAATAATGCCAGATGCATTGGTGTAATCAACCAGAAGATGAATGAGGCGCGATGTCACTAAGCCGTATTGCTAAAACAGAGTGATGACGGTACTAATCATAAATGTTTTAACTATTGAAGCACTGTGTTGACCCTGTGAGTACTCATCGGCAGGGCTTGTAGCTAGTTTTTCTTTCAATTTTACAGATTGAAAAGGGCAAGTATATGATTCGTTTGAAGACAAAACAGATGTGCTTTGATGAGAATAACTCGTTTCTAACTCCGCCTACCATCAAGAAAATGAAGAATGGTCCTGATTATCTCATGCCATGCAAATGTGTCTTGCGTCCGCAACGCTTTAAAGTTCCCATGTGCAAGTCAGATGAAGAAATTCAATCCTCTGTTTTTGATCAAAGATAGATTAGCGTAGACAAGGTTTTCTGGCTTGAATGATGGTGTCTCTCTACGGACTGCAAAAACATATCGCGAACTCATCAGATCCGCTCATCTCACAAATTGTCTTGAAATGCCCATCGAAAAGAGCGAAAACGTACGTGGAGAGAGGAACAGCCTCACTAGTACTTCTTTGAGCAACCGATGATGACAATTTTTTCGACATCATGTTCTAATTTAGGTTTATGAGACATTCTGTAATGTAGGGAACGGAGAACCCGCTTCCTTCGCTCTTCATGCATGATTGACATAGAGGCTGCAGTAGCCTCATTCAAATCAGTCTGACTTCAGTAACATCCATCATGCAGTTCTCCTCCTTAGGAATAGCATCACTGAAATGGTTCATCTTTCCCGCATGTTCGCGCATGATAGGGAAGTTTAACACGATCAAGGCACAGAGACAAGTTGTCAGCACCCATCTCTTCTGAATGGTTCCGGTGCTTATATTGTAAACTATCGTCTTCTTGAAATAAAATCCAAAACATAAAGTTCCTTATTCGGATATACGAGTGGTTCGAATGGCTATCTGAAACCAGACGACTTGGTTGTCACTCCAGGAGTATGATTTTGCTGTTGGGGTTTTCAACAGTCAACTCAATCGAGATCGCGGCAATACGCTGATCGTGCATTGGTTTGGTCGTTTCTCGATGGCGGGCATTGGACTTTATGGCCCGTTGTTCGAACCGTACCACTACCTCTCAACTTTACTGGTAGGCAGCTTTGCTGTCGTCTGGTTCAGTGCCATACCAAGCCCAGCGGGGTCTTGAATGGTTCGCCACTCCAAGTCCCGGGGCTTATATTACCGATTTTCTTCATTGATTAGGAGGTCTTCGCGACTTTGGGGTCAAGAAAGTCTGTTGTTTAGCTCACAAATGTGTGCAAAGAACAGAAGGAGTGACCTGTTCTAAGGGGGTAAGTGCATTGCAATTTTGTCCATTTACACGATATCCAAGAATACTGACGATGCACGTGTTGGGTGAACGACAAGCATCAATATTATCGTGGTTGAGATCACTCTATACCAGTATAAGATTGATGAGGCGATTCGCTAAGCCGGAAACACTACTGAGTGGAATTTTCAGCTGAGGTTCATTTACACTTTCACCCGATGAAACTGTCAAGTGGCAAGAGGTGGTCACAACTCACAACTCCCTGAATTATGTTTGTGTTTGTGGTGAGTAGAGCCGGTCGCCTTGTGTTAACCTTTCATTACTCGTGAAAAGCAAGTCAGAGTTGTCAGTTATTGCACGATGGACTTAACGGAAGATGACAAAACAGACTCGGTCTGGATAAACGTGTCAGGTAGGAAGGAGCGCTTTGTTCAAACCGAATGATTCAAGATTGGAGAAAATGGTTAATAGAGGAAGCCAGTGACTGTGAAGTAGTTGAGAATTAATATGATTTACATTCATATATATGGCTGTTTTCAAATATACATAGTTTTTCAGCAGTACACCAGGTTTTTTTTTCACACACAAACTTTTCCTTAGAGTAGCGCGGACAAAATCGGATTGAGCGAACCATGTGGAATTGACGGAATGATTACGTTCCACGGCTTTTATTATTCAAATTACAAACGTACCACTCATTAAGACGGTTGACTACGTTTCGGAATTAGTATTCAACACCATTCACGTGGGAATTCCAATAAACAAACTGAAAGAACTAATTTTCAGATACACACTTAACATACAGCTTTTGTACAACGACCAGTTCCAGAGACAAATCGACGGGGTAGCTATTGGGTCTCTGATAGGTCCCATACTAGCTGATATTTTTCTAGCCAAACCCGAGAATGGAAATTCGAAATAGAGGATACGGCATTCCCACTTATAATACAGATACCTCAACGATGCTTTTGATTCCCTAATCGGCCTCATGCAGCTTGTTGACTATTTCAATATGTCAGCAATTCGTATTACTTGTGAATTAGAGAAAGGTGAACAACCACCTTTCTTAACTAAACAAGACAACGGCACCAGCCAAAGGTATATTTTCCGCAAAACAGCGTGGATTGAACAACATACGCATTCCTGTAGCTTTGTCCCCCTGAAATATAAACGTAACTTGGTCAGATGTTTATCATACCAAGCGCGTACGATTTGCAGCGATGATACATTGTAACCTGAGATTCGTTTTATTTATGACGTACTCCAGCCAAATGGTTGCCCCTAAGACTTTATTGATAAAAATATACGGCTAAAGGCCAACATAATTAGAGCCCGACCGTTCCTTCGTCATCGTTCTCAAAGGATGTCTATCTAAAGTGATATCTTAAATGCTTCCTGCAGCTCAACTTGGCAGTCCCACTACCACTCGGTCCTTAATTTTCCAGCCGCCTCATCAATCCAAATCTTTCTTTTTATATCTTTTCACGTGAACTTATAATGTGCGATACATTGAACACACGACCAGGAGATTTTCAAAACTTATTTCTGAGTACTGTCCTCTTGTCTTCTACAAAGGAACGATTAGGTGCATGCACAGCTAGGTTCTCGAACATTTCGTTGATAGCGGGCATGTTGTGAACAAGTTGGATGCATTCAAATGATTCAAACAATACCCCAGAGATATGCTAATGGAAAAAGAAGATGCCTTTTAACCACTACTAAGGCGATTGTAATTGGCATTTTCAATCCTGAATTATGCAACCAAAAGAAGCTGGTCCAGACAGTGCTGTTACCCTGACCAGGACACCGGACTGATTGTTGTATAAAACAGAGCATCTGCCCCCTCCCCCAAACCCGACCCTACCACAAACTTAACAGTCCTTAATCGCCATTTTTCTTCACTGTCCCGTCCCGATTACATCAATTGCTATGCATGACATACGGTTTCAAGTGTATCTTACATAACTTCATCCCATTCTCTCGACTTAGCTCACAACGTTCATTGAAATCAGTCTATCTCTCGACCGCTATTTTATTTGATCCTTGTCGTCTCACCCCCCTACACGACTCTATAACGCTTTCAATATAAGATGTCCGAATATTAATTTAAGATGTCACAACAGCAATTTAAGATGTCGATCGAGGAGCTAAACCAGAGTATCGTTGAGCAGTGCAAAAGTATTCTAACCGCGACTATTCTGAAGGTGAAAGCAAACTGTTTTCGCCGTAATTTGGTATACAAGCAGCAGGATATAAGACATTGAACAACTGTTACAAAACGAATATGCATTTTCCCATGATATTTGTTCGGTCCTCCGGAATTTTATCTCCGACGTGGTTAATAAGATCGTTTAACGCGAAAAAGGCAGTTGATAAAATTCTAGGAAGAGTTTTTCATTGGCCTATATTAGTGAATATTGTAGTCCGTACTTAAGACAAGTTCGATGTCTTATTATGATTATTCGTTTAACGAACCCGCCTAGAAAAATAGTGCGTGTCACTTAGACGAGTCAAACGTTGGCCTGGTGTCAACATTGCTTGAACTTTTTCTATTTCGATTCTCCCACATGGCGCATCGTTCCACAACGGATTCTCTTCCGTGGTGATTCTCTACCAACACTTGAACAGCATCGGATTCAGAACTTATCCCTCTCCTATACCGGTCCGAAAATCACACAACCGATCGGGCTCATTTATTGATCGGTCGGATAGTTCAGCCGCAACAGGGGACCTGGTGCTTGCCCCTATCACGACGAAACTGTACCTTGACGTGATGTGATGGCTATCGTGCCTCCATGACCCTGCGAGTTGTACAGGACGACTACTCACAACAGCAGGTCCAATCATGCCTGAAAGGTCAAGGGGTAGAGTCCAGGCCAAAATCAGTCTCCTAAGGCCAGTTACTGGCTTTCTCTGACTATCCACTTCATCCCCTGGAGAGGTCACTCCAACAAAAATAAACGAGGAGTGACAGTTTACCGGTCAAAATCCCCGCTAGATGAACGTAGGAGCGGGGTACCTGGTGGGAGAAGTCTTCGCACTTCATTGGAGAGCTACCGCCCATCCAAGCTGGGCAACCCCAGCCAATAAAGTGCTTTTCCGTCCGCATTTTGCTTGTCCTACTGGGTACATGAGACTAAGTCTGATTCCGAAAAGCGGACCGTCAATCAACGCACCAGCGAACAAAACAATTAACCGAAATTCAAAGGCCTTGCGTGACAGGTCTCCAGCAGCTCTCACACGGGACCTTCGTTCACGCCCCCGCGTTGGATCTCCGCCCCACTGACTTGTGAGTCAAACTTTTGAGTCAAAGACGCCGTTAAGGTGGAGCAACCGTGAAGTATGCTGTGCCACAAAATCTTAGGTACCTATTTGGAAAGCCATCTCTCTCAACCGTCCACTCACTCTTTTCACTCAAAAGCTTTAGGAGATGCATCATGTTTGCGCCACCCATGGGATATCACTCGGCGTTCAATCAATGAGGTCAATCACTCAGAGGCTATCAGATTTTTGAAACCAAAATTTCCTTTCCAATTAGCCGCATTTAATGTACTCACACTCTACCAGATCGGTCAAGAAAGCTGTCATAGCTAGAACCCTTAAAACCTTCCATTTAGATATATGCTATGTCTCCGAAACACGCATACAAAACCCTACTTCGACCATCTCCCTGCGTTCTCTAGATCCAACTTCATCCTCACGCTTCCCCCTTCCGCGTGTCATGCGATTCGGTATCCGAAGCTCGCGTTGTTTCTGGTGTTGGAATTGCGCTAAGTGTCAAGGCCAAGCGTTCACTTCTCGATTGGATGCCGGTTAACAGGCGACTTTGCGCTATACGTCTGGATGATTCAGTACGAATCAACAGCTACAGAACAAAGCGTCGATGCTTATTCGTCGTATCCGCGTATGCACCGCCTGACTGCAGTTCATCAGAAATGAAGGATCAATTCTACAAGGACCTTTCCCAACTACTCCAAAGTGCTCTGGCAACGGAAATCGTGGTAGTGGTTGGAGACTTCAATGCTCAAATGAGATCCCTGGACGAATCAGAGAGGCTATTTGGTGGTTCAGTTGCAATCCCAGCCAACAGAACTGACAACGGAGATCGCCTACTCAGACTTTGCGCTGACCACGGACTGTTTTTGTCACGCAAGAAATTCTCGCACAAGAAACAACAGTCTTACATGGAGACCGCCACTCGCTTCACAGGGCTGGACTCCAATCGGCCAAATCGCCATCAACCACCGCTGGCGAGGATCCATTGAAGACTGCCGCTTCTACTGGTCAACACCGATGGACACGAACCCTGTTCTTCTACGAGCAAGATTCTCCCTTCGCCTTGTAAACAACCGTAGAAAGGCCATGATTGCCTTATATATGTAATCTCCTGATGCTATATGGCGGAAAGAAATTTCCGCGTGAACACAGCTTTCTATAGTCAAATTACATCTTATTCAGAAAGTTCTCAGTAATCAAGTAGAAAGCTATAGATTCACTCATCCTGGATGCATAAAGCTCACATGGACTTGACTAGAAGACGCATCTTGCTAACACAACCGTCGTTTACCAGAGATCTAGTCTGGACTGATGAGATCGTCTTCTACCTTCATAAATGGATTAACAGAAAAACCAAAGGTTAACGGGGACAATCCTCTAATTCTTGTTTCTTTTAGGATGCCTAACAATTCGCCGCCGGGTTTAAATTTGTTTGATGCCATGATAATTGGAACGACTATTTTAAAGTTGTTTTCAACATGATCTATAAGATTAATGGAGGAATTGATTCACCTTCAAAGGGGGGAAGCTCGTCATGTATATAGCAAGTGAAGAGTTAACTGAAAAGCTGGGAAGCACCGGACAGCTGTTTCGACTTGGGTGGGTCTCATCAGCAGTGCGAATACATCAACCTGGATGGGGATCGAACCCGGAACATCATATACATACACAACGAATTTCCCTCTTTGAAATTGAATCAAATACTCCCATCACTCTCATGTAACAAGTAATGAGGTTGTGAAAGTTTCCAACCGAGTCATAACCCCGGAGGCTAGTGCTGAGAGGGTCGGGGTGCAATACCCGCAACAAGCTCGCAAAGATGGGTTGTGCTATATGATGTAAATCGAAAGTGAAAAGCAGTGTGATCAGCTGCTCCCCGTGGCCGAGTGGGTAGCATGCTTGCGTTCTGCTTCCTAGCTTCTTAGCTTTTCAGTTCACGCTTCATTTACTATACATACAAAGAAATTCCCCCTTTGACATTGATGCGTATTTCACACCAGCTTTAGAACAAACATGATACCAAAGCAAAAACAATAATGAAGGTAGTAAAGCGTGCAAACTGATAAAACGAAAATGGGTTAAACAGAACAGGAAGAACAAGTGAATGAATTTTTTGATAGTTTAAGCTAAGAAATTTTATCTATTTTATCTATTGTGGGGAGCGGTATTTCGACAAACAGTCCGACCAGCAGTCGCACCACTGACTTCTATTCCGAGCCACATCTGTTTTGTATTGTATTGTAATAACTTCTGCAGGCATACATTTCAGTCAAAAATATACAAATCGGAGTGAGGGAGATAAAAAAAATAATGAAAAAAGTCATTTAAATCCCAAAACTGTTAACAAAGTCTGTGAAAGTCTGTTCTTTGTTAACTAGAATACGTGCTAATGAGAGCACCGTAGAGTAACGATATATATGTTTATTCGAGAGGGAACACAACGATATTGGGATCTAGTTGAAGCATGGGAACAACAGGAAGTTAGGTCTGTGTGTAGCGGATGTGTGGAGTCGATAAGAATCTTATGTGCAAACTTTTCAAATGCATTCAAATGACTTTCGCGTAGGTTAGTTACCAACTCCTTCAGCGGGATTGAAGATACACGACTAATGATGATCAGTCCACGTCAAAGTAGTTCACAATCTTTCTTTAGGAGATTGGAAAAAATAACAGGTGAACAATAAAGTAAAACGAGGAAAAACACTGGTACACAAATTTGGAAATAATCGATTGTTGAATACGAAACCGACGATTTTTACGGATATGAAAAGAAAGTCGTCGGAGCTTACTGAAGACGTGTTGAATGTGGGAGGTCCAGTGAAGATAGGTATCAATAAAAAAACCCAGATATTTAATACAGTTAACCCGGGATACTGGTTCAGAACCAATCGATACCGGTTCAGATGGTAAAGAAGAGCGTGATAAAGATACATTCGAAACATTTGAAGGGATTAAGAGATAGGCCAGATGTGGTGGAAAACCGATGAACGTTATCCAAGTTGTCAGAAAAATGTGAAAGACCAGAATCGTCGGAGATGGCCTGACATAAAACCACGTCGTCAACGTATTTGAAGAGAGTAGGGGACGCCAGCAGGCAAGTCATTAATATACGTAGAAAATAAGTATGGGTATAGAACTGCACTCCAGAGGTGTTCAACAATGGTTTGGATTTCTTCCGACCTAACCTCGTACACTGAGTTCTCCCAGAGAAGTAACCGGTAAGCCAAGCTAATAAGTGTCTAGGACAACCAAAGTTCTCCAGTTTAAAAAGAAGGGACAGGGAAATAAAATCAAAAGCAGATGAATAGTCCAGAGGCACACAACGAACAGATTTCGCAGAGTCATTCAAGGATTTGAAAATTTTATGTAAAATAGAGGAAACTGCATCTAGCATGTATCTGTTTGGTTTATAAGCAAACTCAAGAGGATACAAGACATTAAGTGAGGGGTGAATGCGCGTAAGAACAACACGTTCTTCTGGTTTAAGTTCAACAGAGATTAAAGCGTTTGGTTAGAACGTTTGAAGTAGAGGATTTGGGAATGGGAACAATTGTTACTGGTTTCCAACAGTCTGGTATGGAGCAGGTTTTTAAGGAATTGTCAAAAATGAAGTGAATATTTCCTTGAGAGAATAGGCCCCATATCTCAGAAGGGAAGTTGAAAGACTATCGGGACCAACACTGCATGTGGTTTTCACGGTACGCAGAAGATCAAACGTTTATTATTTCGAGATGGCCTCTACTTGAACGACATCGTCCAGAACAGATGGTGCGGTGGCATCGCTTGACGGGTGGATAAATGCTATATTAACATTGTCCAAATCCGTTGAACAATCCGGAGTTTTGGGTTTAGTCCCACACAGCCATTTCGATAGCTTGCTAAATCCGCTTAATATTGTTACATTGCAGAAGCCGGGAGGCGTACGACACAGGGGCGTTTGACTTCAGCTTTGATCAAGTTGGTGTAATATTTGACAGCCGATGAGTCTCTAGATCGTTCCTTCTGTCGTCTGAATGACTTCAACAATGAAGATGCTATTCTGCGGTTACAGACAAATAGAGTTTCAAAAGGGCAGCCAGCATAGGTTAAACATTTGTAGAATTGGATAGGAAATCAAAAACATGAACTGATATGGTCCGTTGTCAGAGGACTGTTCCAATCCCATTTGGCAAGAAACCTTGGATATCCTAATTTTAGAGCTTCCGTAACCAAATTTGGTGGTTCTTTCTATCAAATCATATCGATATCATATAAAGCAAGCATGCTCCTTTGATGGCAACCATTAGCTTGGTTCAATGTCATTAATCGGTGGCAGATTGGCAGAGAATGTGGGTGCGAATCTGTACTATCAATGCTCAGTTAGTCTCACCGGTTTTTCAACCGTCTTCGTGAATTTTCTCATCCGCAGAAATTTCGATCTCCGTGCTAGGTCTACCGATAGAATGAAATGGAATCGAGATAGAGAAATTTCAGGTAACGCTTACATAAATGTTCAGTAAAAATTGTACCTCAGATCATCTTTAAATGAGATCTTCGCATACAAATATCCCCCTACACACATAAACACAAGGAAATTTTACATACGTATGTACGTCAAAGATAAGTGCTGCTGTAATATATGCAGTAATGCAATAGGAAAATTCCTACAGTTGTATCTGGATTTCGTTGCACCAATTATGTCGGCTCGTTTTCAAAGTTGAACCGCTGAGTGACATGTCCGTACAACAATTAGATGTATTGCCGTTGACATGCACGTCCGTAAAACAGGTTGATCAATTCGAAGAGCGAAGCAAGTAAACTTTGAATTGTCCTACACAAATAACGCATGGTCAAATGCACACACACAGAAAAAGATTCTGACTAGGGCGAGTATAAAGCAATGGTCGCTGTGCAAGAACTGACATGAGCAGAACAGGGCGTTGGCGGGTATGTGTCTCTAAAAGAATCTTCTGGAGAAAGTCAATAATCTGCCGTAAGCTGTGAGAATCCCTAGGCGAGAAGAACAGTAAGCGACATCTCCGTCAGAACACACTTGAAATCGTGTGGCACTGGCTGTGTTGTTCTGCATAGATTTTAAACATACACGCACACAAACTGGCTTGCACGAGTGTGTCCTTGGACTGATTGTAGACCTGTGTTTCACATTCGAGTCCTGAAGTCACCCGATAGACATTGTCTGTTAATGCGGACCGAAGCTGTTTCTCGATGTGGCACGCTGTTCGGTACGCAATAGCGCGTGCAATTATTGCAGCACAAACCGACAAAGACTAATGGGACGGAGCTGAACAAAACTGCAGGTGATGAAGGCCACTGGAGAAGAGAAATACGTCGAATTTATCTTTGTATTTTCTCAGTTATTTGACAGTCAATGCGAATCTTGAATTAACTGTATTATCGTTTACTTTCATGCGAGTTCCCTGGAACAAGATTTTTTATTTACTGTTTTTGGATGGGTCACATTTCTTGGAATTTTACGTGCTCCACATATATTTGCACCGTATTTTCCAAGAATGTTGTTGTATAAAGGCGAGCATGAATTGTAATTTTGGCAAATCAGATCTCTCGACAATAAATTCTGATGAAAAATGAACATGGGAAAACCAAAGCACATTTAACAACAAGTGCAGACAATCCAACTTGCCGAAGCCGAGGGGTTACTGAATTCGACAAAACACACCACCTATTATTCAAGATTTGTTAGCGCTTGGAACCGGTGCGTGTCAGTGTGCCGAAAATCCGACTGTCACATTCAAACTAGTGGGATGCGCGTTTGCTCGCTTATCAGTTCTGTCCAATGCGAAAGCCTCATTCAAACCAAGGGATTCACCAAAAGGTTTTACTATATCAACAAACTAGTGGATTTCATCATCGATTATGAAATCGATGCTTGAGTGACACAGCTACCCCGTTATATGCAATCAAGTTTCTAGGCTTAGGGTTACAACAGAAGTCGAATAATCCACCTCTGTAAAAAATTGAATAATTGCATCCCATGATCGATCGAGTTTACGGACTATGACACTTTCTATCATTTACAGAAGCTAGTTTTTGAAAGAATATTTATTACACCATGTAAGTATCAGCAAGTACAACTATACGACTGAATTTATAACTTCAGACAGCGGTCACTTTTTCTGAACGCATTTTTATCTCGGTTCGAAAACTTGCTGGGTGACTTAGTTCAGATTGGCTATTGGAAAATGCGAGAATATTTTCTGAGAAGCAAACAATGGTCGCCTCGTTTTGGAATGTACTCAAAATACAAATATTGCATTTTTGTGAAAGAAAGTTTTCTAGTAGGTAAAGGTCATTTATTAGTGCGCGCTTTGTGTGAAACGTGCCTGGTTGATTGATAATATCGGCTCATTGAAGAAATAGACCAATTCCATTCTGTGCCATGTGCCCCGCGGAGAGCACCAGTTTCTCCGAGGGTGAGAGATAATTCGTCCTTGCGCTAATAAATGCTCTGAGAGAATGCATTTTTTAAGGCATCTTCTGCCGAAATAATAATTTCTGTATTCTTGTGGCAAAGATGTTTGCACTAAAGCGAGAAGACAGGAAGTAAATATCTGTATTTGGTTAAGCGACCGACTGGAGCTGAGCTTATGTGGGTTCACTGGAAAATAGCTATTCGAAACCTTCCCAGAAGGTGATTCAGGATATCCTGATTGTGAAGCTCATAGAAAATGTTGGGTGATAAAGTGAATTGTGCAACATGAACATGTGAGTAGTGTCCTAAGTGCATAAGGTTTGTCTGATCGGCGTCCAGTGGAGTGCAGTTTTTCCACACTTTCGGCAGATTGTGGCGGAGAGACATTTCGTGCATCGGAAGGTGCGGTTACGTTTTCTTAAAATTGCGTCCGTTTAGTCAGGATCCACGAGAGTAGTATTGCGGCCACGAACAAATAATGAATCATTCCTTAAAGATTCTTATAAGGTTATTTGCTTGGTACAGCGTCTGATACCACGTCAAATATAACAATACAATTTGAGTGCTAAGGTTCAACGTCCAGTACTATATCACAATTACAACACTTCTAAAGCCGAACAGCAATGGAAATAATAAATTAATCGATACAGCCTAGATGCTTATGAGTAAACTAACAATCGACCACTCTTAATATTATGGCATGGAGACATATCCTGTTTATTCTAGCCTAAAGATAAATCCCCAACCCACCGAATTAATCCCTTAGCCAATGTAACATTGGATTTTCCATTTCGTATTGCGAGGAATGTATTTCGTTTGCAGTATTTGTAACAATCCACTCAATTATCTTAAAACACATTTGTCTTCAATTGAAAACGCCTTAAACGAAGTTTGCTTTAATTTATTCATCATTCTCAGCAGCTTACCCAAGATGCAAACAGTTGGAATCTGTCTGTAAGACGCACATCCGATTGGTATTGAAATATCTATTTTCAATCGGTATCAGAAAAGTATGAAGAAAATACAAAAAAGAAATTCCTGGCAACTATTTTCAATACAAAAGACGTTTAGAGAACTGAAGGAAAAATTTGTTTTCCAAACGTGTTTATTCATTCCCATATATTTTGCCAGCAGGTAAGTTTCCATCGTCAGATGAAGCTTCCTTGGAAGTTCTGACTTTTTGGTATCGTCACAAGTGAGGCAAAAAGCCAGGGGTAAATGAAAACCGGTGTTAAATCCTTCTCTCCCTGCTCGCTTTCAAGTGCACAAGAGGAGTTATTGGAAGAAAATGAAGCCGACTGTGCTTGATCTCGTGCATCTGTGCGAAACACTGAATATCGATCGAGAGGAGGGAAATGCTTATTCACTGCTGTCGCTTCTACCCATCAAACCAGCAATAAAAGCACGTGATTATTTTCAATGTGATTGACAGAGACCATTTTCGGCCTTGAAGCAGCGTTTGTCGAATTACTAGCAACAAACAAAGATACTTCTGGTGACAATTGACAGTGAACATTCGATTTAATTTCTTAAGGATTAGAATGACCGATGCATTCAGATTTCTTCTTCCGTAGCACAGAAGCGTTTCCTTTATGCGTCCCTTCTGAACTGATGTGCAAGTAACTGATGTTTTACAAACGATCCGAAATGAAATCAGTAACAGTAAATTCAATATAGGAATGTGAAATCCACCACATAAATTGACTTTATGCTTCTAGTTTTGTGTGCCAGCATGTGGGAGATGGTACTCTTTGGGTGCATCTCCGTCGATGGAGCTATGATTTCATTTCCGTTTGGTAAATGTCGCAAGTTTGCCTGGACTGAATTCATCAGTCAGGGTATGGTTGGTTATTGCTGCATTTTAGATGGTTCAAACCGTTAACTGTAGAAAAAATACCATATATATTGTGCTGTAATTCACTAGCAGATAACGCACTGAAAGCAACCTACAAACAAGGTACATCAAACTTTGGCCAAAACCCGGAAAGCTTTGGCTCAAACCCACATTCCTTTAGACTTGACCTACCTTCCTGTAGCCAAAACCAGCAATGCTTTAGCCAAGACCAGAAGTCCTTTAGCTTCGACGCCTAAACTATAGTCATGCCGCAGAAGGCGAGTCAGATCAAAAGTATCGGAATACTCTGAAGTCAAAAAATAATTTTATACAAATTTTGATGTTGCAACGCTTGGTTGATAAATAAGAAAGTGTGGAGTTTCCATGCTGCAACACATGCTAATTGGAAAAGGTTTAACCGTATTGTCAAATCATTTGACACATCTCGTACAGCTTCGGCCTTACTGTATAACATGCGGTGCTCCTAGGAGTAAAAATCTCAAGTGTAAGTCAAACGATGCAAACCACTCAAACCGCTGAAGATGGACTACATTCGAAAGGCCAAAGAACCACTCCAAGATACAAACATCTATCGCAGAATCGATACGGACCCCACCGCAAAACTGGAAAACAAAATCAATAGAAAATTGAAACGACTGGTAAAAATGCATCGAACAGCCAAAGAGAAGCACTGAAGAATAAGAGACAAAATCTCCGAGATCGAACAATTCTATGGACTGCCGAAAGGTACACAAGTAGGGCAGTCCCCTGGGGCCTATCGACTAACTTCCAGGAAAAACCACACACAAGTTTGCAAAACAATTATGGCAATGACTGCAGCCATCCATCCCAGAACACGAATATAGTATCGTGAAACCAAATCAGTTCCCAGACAAGCAAAAAAACTGTCAACATCCAAGAAGAAGAAATAATGGTCTCGTTTGATGTCACCGCTATGTTTACGTCGATCGACTTGGACCTGGCAAGATCTAGGTTACGGGGAGTGACAAATGAGAACCCATAAGGAAAAATAGTGGAATCAACTACCATTAGTGAACTTATGGAACTATGCAAGCAGATGTACATCAAATTCAAAGGTAAAATCTGAGAATAGCTGACAGCAACACCAATAGGGTCACCAAATTCTGGATTATTAGCCTAAGTCGTAATGCAGAAGCTGGAGAAAGAGGTACTATCAAGAGCAATGTCAAAAGTCTGGCTTCGAAATATTGAACACATCGTCACACTGAAGAACTTGGAAACAGCAAGTACATATAACATCCTCAATACTAAATTCAATGGCATCAATTTCTGAATGGAGACAGAGAATGATAAACAGCTGGCATTTTTGGACATCCTAATAAGTAGAACGCCATAAGAAAAACTGGAGACAATGGTCCACCGCTAGGC
>UZAN01040425.1:0-20541 GCA_900618425.1 Echinostoma caproni | reverse complement strand
TGAACAATGCCTACCACTCCTTCTCATTTGAGGTTTGAGGTAGCTGGTTATTCCTGAGGAACTACGGGGATCTACTCGTGTGGTGTAGGGACAGGACCTTGCATTTAGAAAGCCAGTGAGAGACATCCAAAAGGCCCTCCAAAAACAACACTTTATTATCTCTCTTATCTTTTAAACGCTCATCAACCCTGTTCAACTCTCATTTAGGATTCTTCAGCTCAGGTAGATTCCTCATCAGGTATTGGAAATCATGGAAATCAATCTCGGCTCATTCTCAATGCGTCCTAAGAATGGGCTCTCTTGCGTGACTCTTCGAGGCAGTTACACGTAGACCAGAAGAGGAAGGTATAATGATGGGTTAAACTCTTCGACTTCATGAAAAACTGTCCCACTAACAACTGCACTCGTCTGAGATTGACGGTCTTTACAGAAAGCTATGAGTCATCGAAAAAAGACGAAAGTTCAAAAGACGTGAAGAAACTGAAGGACAGCACGCAGGAAACGACAAGGGTCGAAACAACTTGTCTCCCCGCAATACAAGATCAACTACATGCATTGCTTCGTAACTTTTAGTACAGAGGTTTATTCTCATGAGGCTGGGTTACATCCATCTTACACCCGATCCAAAAGAAATGCAACTGATCTGTTGGCAGCGACCACAGAGAAGTCAGCCTGATTGACGTAACTGCCAGAGTTTTCTCCACACTCCTGATTCTCGGGTATAAGAAATGCAGGCCCATCGTCCAAGTAAGCAACTTTTCGACGTGTCAGGGGCTGCTGCGTCGATCGAATGCTCACAGTGTTTATAACTATAGAACAACGCGTTGAGTCCCGTCAGTTTACTGCTGCTTGCCTCATGGACTTCCGAACTGCCTTCCATACCAGCAAGTGAGGCGCAGTGTGGACGATTCTTAAAGAAGATGGAATATCGAAAAAGTATAAGATTACTTCGGGAATACTACTCAGTGGCTCGTGCACGCCGTCGTGTATACGATGAAGAATTGGTGGCGGTGCACACTGAAATGGCGCTGACTTCGGTAAAAGACATCAATGGGCGTGTTTTCATCAAAGCGTTGTAGCAATTCCTGAAGAAGACCGAGGAGGTTAAGCAGCCAGAGTGGTCTGATCTTGTGAAACTGAGTTCGGCAAATGAGCTATCACCGTATGATCCCGACTGGTTTTACGTCAGGTGTGCAGCGATTTTACATTCGATTACATACGATTTATACATTCGTCCTACCGTAATGCTTGGTCTTCATCGGAATTTTTCTCGTAAAAATAGAAACGGCGTAAAGTCGTCAGATCGTGTCCTGGCCCACTCAAGTGTTATCCGGAAGGCGCTTCAGCAAATGGAAGCACTTGAGCTTTGTACGAAAGTCAAGTCCGGGGGTCCAGTAAGGTTAGACAACGCAATCGATTGGATAATCATGAAGTTGTTCTCGGACTATTGTAGTATCCAGGTGATTTCACACGAGTAGATTTTTGATCTGGCATCTGAGGCCGATATCCGATACACCAACCGTCCTACAGCCCATTATCGATCTCATTCAAATCACCGAGGTAAAAAATTCGCTTTGTAACTGTATGCACTCGGATCGCCAGAACTCTAAATGTCGATCGCGATCCAATTGATCACGACATAACACTGAAACTGTTATTCTTTAACAATACCTTCAAACGGCTGACCTAAAGATGAATTTTTCCTGTGAATTCACGGTAGAAGGTGGGCATTCTGGTAACCCCAAAAGAAACACTTTGGTCATGGAACCAGATTAGTTTGCAGACAAAACAGCGCATATAAAATGCTGTTTTCTTCCCTTCCCGATCTATGCTTGCTAATCCTGACACTGTAGAACCAAGTATCTGAACCATCTATGGTACCAGATCATTACTTACAACTCATCATCTTAAAGACCTCCATCCATCAGGCAATCACATGGATTAAACGAGTGTTTAGAACACGATTTGGATGATTGGAAGTTATTCCATCGTATTATTTTACTCAGCCAGTTGATACATGAAATCAGTCTGAAGTCTTACCAAAGTCGATACGGTAACAGATTAGTGACAAAGGAGCGAACCTATGACCTGTATACGGCAAACCAAAACAAATAGGTTTATGCCAAGGAAAACGGTTTCAGTGTCCATCGCACTATTCTCTGCCTGAGTCTTTCGTTTCGTTCAATTTTCTTCTCTCGCCCGCTCTCTTTCTTTCTTTCTCTCTCCACGTATTCGCTTTTCCAATATACGAATAGGAACGATCGTTGTCCCCGTGAGGGATGTATAGGCGAGCAGCAGCAGCAGCAGCAGCAGCAACAACAACAACAACAACAACCATTCCAGTCCCAAGTTTTTCCCAGTCTGGTTATAATATAACAGCGAAAGTAGAAAATTTCCCGAATTTCGGACGCGATATGGCAGATGTTTACGATATTTCCCCGCTAGCCAATCCCGGGACTGTCTGCCTTCTTGTTCAGTCTGTTGTGGCAGGCGGATATTTTGTCCAAAAAATACCGATACTGCCAATCCCTTTGTCTGTAGTCTGGCTCAGTCCGGCCTGGACGGCTCTGCGCGACACCGTACACACAGTACGCCACGGTTCGGGCGGACAGAAGGCTCACGCTGATCAGTTGCAGTCCCGGGGCTACAGATCACCATAACCGCGCTGTTCAGGAATACACGCACGAACTAATACACGCGCACATATACGGCTGCACTTATGTGCCCCCTGACCGTGCACGCGCTCCTGACTGTGTGTGCGTGTGTGTGTGCACACATGCTTTTGTTTCTACGGCGATCTCGAGTGAAATGTCCGCGGGGGTGGAGTAGAGCGCGAGGGTGATCGGCAGATGACTAATACGTGGTCGCCTAACCACGGTGCCTGCCCCCAAAGTAGTATATAGACCTGATTGGCATTTCCAAGGTTGGGCATCAGTCCAACTCAATGTCATTATTCCCCACCCTGTATTTAAGGCTTCTCATAGTGCCTATCACAGTCGCGTGGATCTACCCATTACTGACAAGCACACCCATCCACCCACTCACCCACACACACACACACACACACACACTCCGAAATAGCAGCAGTAGAACATTTCGTGAAGTCGTCTGTCATCCAACATGCTCTATGGAGCATTGTGCACCAGTCATTGTCCTCGTTGGAGTTCCCTGGTTTGGAAGCGGACTTGATCTCCCCTCTCTCCTTCGTTGCTCTCATACATTCCAAACACCAGCTATACCGATGTCTGGATCGGACTGTCATGCTCGACTGAGGCTATAACATGACTGAACCGTAGGGAGCTAAATGGCAGGGGGATAAAGGGTTGTCAAACTGGACTTTGGGGGTTTGCCTTGCTTAGTTGAACAGGCATCGTGCCAGCTCGAATAGGCGTACACAAGTTACGTTACGGGGGGGGGGTAATGTCCTTTCTGACTTTTTCTTCCTAAAAAGGAACCTAAAGTAAGTTGGTTACCTTCGGCATCAGTGGTTCCGTGAAACGGGGTCAAAAACGTTATTACACGAGGTCAGAAACAAAACGTAGTATTGGTAATAAATTCACCCCTTTCCTCCAATCTACTGTGCGCAACAGTAGATGAGATCATATATAATAGCCGGTGCATGGCCGATTTACGTACCAGGTTCTAACGAAGTGAAACCCACGCAAGTCTGGGTCAGGTGAGCTTAAACAAGGCTCGTACGCATCAATTTAGCCAAATCTCTTTCTGTATCGTCTTCGAGAAGCACACTATAGGTAAAATGCCATGTGAACAAATCGAGCAAGTCTATCTTACCGGGTAGAATTGTTTTAACAAGTCCTATGAGATAACGATCAGTCGATCTCATTTTTATGACTGACGCTCAGTTGACCTTCATTAGCGATCGTGAACGCATGTTAGTTGACCTCCGTCGACACACACATACAGGAAGGAAACAAGCATTTGGTATCTCCTGTATTCCGGGAAGAGCAGCAAGCTAATTGTCAGGGTCTTTGTATGCGGAGAACCGGAATTCCGCTATTTGGATATCGCTAGCCTCAGACAAATCAAAACTAATGGTTTCTGGACGGATAAGATGACGGGAAGAATCCGTCTACGGAAGCGATCAGACCACTGTGGGGTAAGTGTAATGTTAAAACAATGTGTGTTTAAGTGTCTGAGAAGGAGTAGCTTTCAAATCCAATCTTCCTTCAAACAGAAGTGTGCCTTTCGTAATTTTACTTTAAAACGAGTATTGAATAGGTGTGGCCTAAATGCATGACAACCGGTAAAAATCCCCTGGATTATCGAATCCCATTGGAAGGCGTACCTCAGGAGGGCGATGAATCGTGATAATGTTATGAAACACAAAATAATATCGGGTGAAGCGATGAGGCAGTTTCATCTAATGCTAGCCGGTGGTGGCTCGGCGGTACCGTCACCAAATTATCACCTCGGAGGACGTGTGTTCGAATCCAACCATCACCGCCTGACTCCCCATTATGTGTTGCATGGTAGTCCATTGATTGACCACTTCCCCCTTCCTGAAAATTCTGTCATTATGTATTCA
This sequence comes from Echinostoma caproni, assembly GCA_900618425.1. NCBI lineage: Eukaryota > Metazoa > Platyhelminthes > Trematoda > Plagiorchiida > Echinostomatidae > Echinostoma > Echinostoma caproni. The sequence continues at coordinate 15,995 of UZAN01040425.1, read as the reverse complement.
ATAAAACGAAGTAAAATTAATAAAAGGATGAGTTTTGAAATCAAAAGTCCATAAATGATTCAACGCGAGGAATGTACGGAAATTGTAATGTGTCGGTGGTTCCATTTCGGTGCAGGGAGCTGTTGGGTCTTATGGTAAAAATGAGCTGGTTTTAGTTGACGGAACGAAGAATGGTTCAAAAGATCTCAGAGAATAGTAGTTGAAGCCGCTACCAGGGCCAGGACCAACCGTTATCTTCCAAAACTTCCAGGGTGCAAGACATCCTGAAGTCAAGATCTGCTGCGTATTTTAGGTGTATCAAGGAGTTCATTGAATACAGTGGACAGTTAGGGGTCGGATCTCAATCACACTTGACCCTGCTAAGAACGTATGCAAAGAATAACGTAGAAAACTTCCAATGCACAAAATCTTCTTGAACTGGAGAAAGTGCTTGAGAGCTTTTGGAATCAAATTTGTCAAATATACATACGGCAAAGTTGTGCAATACAGAGGAGATGCGGTCATTGCTAAACAGGTGGTTCTGCTTAATGCTAACAAACTGCCTTTTTATATTTTTAATCTGTGGACCGCATTCAACTGGATTGTCCATTGTCATCTTCTATCTGGCTTTATTAATGTTAAACACGGTTCATGAGGATCTGATAGAGCAGTGAGTTATTCGTCGTGGTGAAGTTCTCCCTTTTTAGGACCAATAACATGATATCCTTCAGTTGGATAAAATCAGTATGACTTCATTCTTGGTTCAAAACTATCTTCCAACTTCTTTTTCGTTGTCATTTGGTTTAGTGAGGAAGAGAGTGGGTACCTATTCATAAGCGAACAGATATTCCTGTTAGCATCGGCTAAAAATCATTATGATTAGACCTCGGGAAGGCAGATAATATTCTTCTACGGACGATTTTTCAGTTGTCTCTGACCAAAAAAAACTCATAAATTGGCACCAAGGAATGTGGTAAAATTGGCATCGAGTGATTATAGCGGACCTGAGGAGGAATGTTTGATTTCTTCTGATAAGAAGATAATGGCTTCACTCGTCTGTATATTTACTGGCCGATATTCATGTTGATTTCTATCCAGTCTTGAATTGGTTTTTTATCCTTTTCGTTTCATATCGGCTGGCAGTGCGTTGCATGCATAGTCTGATCGAATACTGTGAAAAGTGGTAGATCAACGGTCTTGCGGCGTGCATCTCCCCTTCGCTAGAGTCAGCGCTTGTTCTGGAAGTCCCAAAACTCACGCCCAAGGTAGATAAAGTACTTTTCGGTGATGTATTGGTAAAATAAAGCGAAGACCGCAGTGCTACCGTTTGGAAAATGGAGGGAATTACTTCGATGATTGCTAGTTGGTTTTATTAAGTTCTTTAGGTTGCGTCGATTGTGCAGCAAATGTGTATGCTAACATTTGTTTGGTTATTGCTATACTATCACGCAGGTATAAAAGAACGATATACCTAGATATTCACAAAGACCACCAACGTCGGTACGTATTTTGAAAAATGTATCACAGTTAGTTCAATCGACGTTAGTATTGAATTGTGCGCGATGACGAATGCCAAACTTATGCTCATTCGAAGTACCCAAGATTTCGTTGAAATTTGTCAATCAGCCAAAGTCTTTCTTCTTAACTCTTGGAAAATATCATTTTTAGCTAATGATTCCGGACGGGTAAGATAAGTAAGATGAGCCACTTTGAATGTCCTTCCTCGGTGTGTTCTCCGATAAACCTTGCTGATATACATTGAACTGGTGTGTGGTAACATCTGAAAGAATCTCTACGTATGTGGTACTCACAACCTCAATGGACACTCACTTCCGATGGTTCTTAACAAGACTGAAGCAACAATATATGGCTTCTCGTAGCTAATAGTAGTACACATGATATTATTATTTTATTATGAGTAGGTTTTCAATGCGGAATGAGTTGTACCTTGACAACACACCTTAAGGAAGATATTTTGTTAAGCTAAAACCAGCAATAAATAGCAATTTGAGGGGGGGGGGATGCAGATAGCCCCAGATATCATTACTTTGCGCAAGTTTAATCTCCAAATGGGAAGCCGTACATGATTAGGCATAGAAACATTAGATGAACGAAAGTTGATTAGGCTAATCAAATTGAAATGGTCGGACAAAATCTGCACACATTTTTGTACTCTGCTGGGAAACAAGCAGTGCTGTTGACTCGTCAGCCGTTTCGACATGTTTGAATGCGATTCGACGATACTTTGGAGTCAAACGTGATCCGCTTGCTGTTCTGCATTCGAAGAAGTACAAAAAGGTCTACTTCACTTTTCATTTTAAGAGAGACAACCAGTTAAAGTCTGTGGAACCGCAACTAATCAAAGCCTGTAGCCCGCGTTCTCAGACAGTGTTAGTTAGGATCGTAGCTAAGACAGAAAACGCTAATTATTTGGTTGACTAAAAATTGGATTACCGTATCAGTCATCTTGATTTCTTTGAGTCAGATCGCATGCATTTTTTCGTGCTCTGTACCTCGAACACGTGTTCGGACAGGTAAATGCTGTTCAGATTCTTTATACAACGGCTCAGGTGGATAGCGCAATTGCACCCTATCTGATCTGTAGCGGATACCCAGTGAATAAGAAGTAAATGGTTTTCTGAGGTCGGTAAGACCATAACGATCCGGATTATTAACACCAGAACTGTACATACAGCGCAACCCAGTAAGTTCGTTATCGAACCGTGGTCTTATAGGAGTGATACATCATGCTATCTTCCATACGAAAGATTATTTTGCTGGGTACTTACTCAAATGTTTTAGAAACCTGTGCCATTAAAGTATCATCTTGCATTGAAAATTAAATTGATAATCATGAACACGCTGGCCAATTGTGAATCAAAGGAACTATCATTTACTATTACTACTACTACTACTACCACTACTACTACTACTACTACTACTAATAATAATAATAACAATAATAATAATAATTGCTTGATACAAATAGAGAGAAAAATTCTTTACCTCTAATCCTGATTCCATTGGTTCATAACAGTTCCATTTGGTTGATTTCCCGATGCAGAAATGAATGGATAATATAGGCTCATCGGTTTTTATTTTCCATCTAAGTTTTCATCGTGAACCATTTTCTGCATCTTCTATGAGTACAAAATCTTTAGGAAAATTTGGACCCAAGGCTCCTCTTCTGATTCAGGAGTAAACAAAAGTTTCTTTGAGCGATTGAAGACAGCGTCTTCTTTCTATATTATTAGATTACCGAATAACAGTAAAATATATCTGTTAAATTGGTGTTAATTGCTTTACAAAGGTTTGGATATGTCATATTCAAATGATTTACTAGGAAGTGCAAATTTCAAGCCTGCTTAGACATCATGAATGAGCAGCTATCCTTAATTTTTAAGAGATGATGAGCTTGATATTAAAACTTTTCTGTGATGTAGGCATATTCTATCGGCGTTAACACTTCTTATATTCGACCGTACTTCAGGGGGCAAATCAGGAAAACGAGTGTTCTGTGTTATATGGTAAACACACCTAAAAGGTGATGACGATGGAGGGTTTTGCAAATCTGAAGTATTCTAGTTCTATGTGTTGGTCAATACCTAATCGCGTTCAGCCTCATCAACGCCTGAGATTGTGCTGCAAACATGGTACTCTGATGGTCTGGCTATGCTTGCAGACTTTTGATAAAAAGATTTATCTACTCATGAGTAGTTAAAATAAAACTGATAATAGCTCCCTTAGGAAATCTCAATAACTATCGTGTCGAAATCGATGGTAAATCGTAAAATCATTGAATTTCTAGTGATAAAAACAACTTTGATTAGCTGATAAAGTTATGGAACTGAGTTAAATGTATGATGGTATTTGATTAAATGGATTCTAAGTTGTTGGAGGTTATCTAAATTTGAGCAGAATCAATTACTAATCGTAACATTTTAGCGGCATCCATAATATTTTAGAATCGGAATGATTTCTTTTCACCTTATTATAAATATAAGACAGCTTAGAATGGCGAATTCACAGCGATGCTCAATCTGTTCAAATTTCTTTTTACTGCGTCCACCAAAAGATAATACTGTTTTGAGATTCCTTATGTCCTTTGACTGCTTGTTTGTCTCACATTTTTGTAAAATTCTCTTAATGCGAGAGAGATCAAACTTGCACCAGAAAGACTAGCTTTCTTAATCTACACATCTTTTTGTACCGCTCAATAGGACCTTTCACTGCGGGACCATTCAGACATGTATGAATTAAACTTTGAGCACTGGATGTCAAAACGGATTAAAACCTCATTTTATTCGAACTTTTGTTGCTTCACCAAATACCAAATTACAGTATAAAAACCGAGGAGGTGTATAAAATAGATTTTAAACACGTATTTTGTTATTCGTCTAGCATATCAATCAATACCCGATCCAAAGAATGTTTCACGTGACTAGTAGCTTAACCGGTAATCTGATTAGGTTCCATATCTTCCATATCCTAAACAGATTCGGTTTACATTTCGTGGAACAAAATGACGTGGATTTGTTGTGAACATATTTAATTTCTCATCGTCTCGGATATACCGGGATGCTTGAAGTAGACCATCGTGTAAGACGTCGCAAAACGTGTGCCGAAAGTTCAATGGTATAAATTGTCATTGCTTTTTGTGCCGATTTGTTAGTCCACAAAGCTATGATTCTACTGCGACCGTAATCTACCCAATTCAACATTGTGACATTCATCCTAAGGGGTTCGAAAATCGATAAAATCAACTGTGTCCATTAACCGAGTTTTCGAAGAGTTTAAAATAATACTAACTGAAAATTTGTGAAATAAAGAAACCAGGACTATGAAAACACTACCGTAAAAATACTAGTCCTATAAAAGAAACCCTCGGCACAGAATACTTGGTAATTGCTCAAAAACCGTTTTTTTAAGTGGATTTCAACGGTCATATTCGTTCTTGATGAGTTCAATAATATGTTTTCCAAATCATTTTTAGGTCTTTTAATCCAGCTGAAATTATTATCAAGTTAGTGTTATACAAGAAATAATCAGAAGTGTGCTTACAGGGCATCTTCGGCCATTATCGACGTGTTCTGTTGATTGATGCAAAAAATTCAGAAACGGGTTTCTTTTCCCAAATTACAATCGCACATCAATCTCATTATATTTCCCGTTGTCATTGCAACGGAAAATCCTTAGGTATGTGTAAATGAAGTGCTTTTGGTCACTGAATTCTGATGTAATTAAAAACAGTTCACTCTCTTGTATTACAAAATAAAACCAAGAACTCTACATTTTTGGTTCTCTTTAGTAGTTACTTACAAATGTGAAATTGGGAGTACGATGCACTATTTCTTTAACTGCGCTCATTCTAACTATGAATTTCGTACAACGGATCGCACTCTAATCAGTCGCTGATGGGCTGAATCAAATGAAGGGCTCATTAGGAGGAATGTAGTTCATTACATAGATGTAGCAGCTGGGGGCAGTACAAACTTGTCTTTTCAAAGATAGTTTCCATCCTTCACTGCCACGGTTATTCATTGAATGAACCAGAGTATTATTAATGCACGCACAAATAACGCTCAAATACACGGAATGCGTTTGATTGGTACGTTGATTTACAACAGACTGGCCTGTTTTTCATGCTCTGATGACGCGACGGTTAGTGTATTTCCTCCTTACATTGTTGTCACCGGAACCTGAATAAATAAATCATTCCATCTGCGGTGGAAATCTTGTCTGGGTTAGCCTATATCGGGAGTACACCATGTGGGTTTAATCAGAAGTGAGTGCCCTTTGCCTCCCGGGAGAGACTTAAACCACGCAACTTCGGGCTGTAAACCGAAATGCTGCGTGGTCAATGGAAACGCTGCAAATGAATAGCTATTCAGGATTTAGTATTTTGATTAGCCCATTGCATTTTACCTGACATGGGACAACAACATTGTAAATCATGAAACGCTCGTAATCGTATTCCATGATATTCCCTGGCATTCGGTCGGATCGACAGATCAATACTGAACATTCGATCGGCTCTTATGATCAGAAAACACTAGGTTTATCTATCGTACTATTTCGGATGACACACTGTCGAAAGAGTTTGTTTTACGGTTAGCATTAGGCTGATAAGCAACCATGTAACTTGCGCTGACGAGATATATAAAACTTTAGCGTCAGAGGAGTGGCACTGTGAAGCATAGATAAAGGACGGATTAGTAGAAAAAAAATGAAAAACTGATGTGGAAGAATGAAGTCAAATGAGGAAAACGTTGCAACTGATAACTCAAAGAAAAAAAAAACCATGTGAGTATATCACGGATGCAACAGCTTCTGTACATCACTTTGAACTAGTTCAACTTTGTTCTTGTGTTTATTGGACGTTGTCGAATTCACGATCAGACCTATGTCAACTTGCATGATAAACACAAGAAAAATAGTCATTTCATTTGTAATCAGGCGTTCGAGGTGTTAGCTGTCCGCCGTGTAGCAGGTAATTGTTTCCACATCAAACCCAGAGTTTCGCAATCAAAGTCCCGACAGATAGACAGTAACGATGTGCACTGTAGATGAGTCCCAGCGAGGACATACCAGTTGTCCCGTGGTCTTTGTTGGCTACCCCCTCCCTCTCCCTCAAACACGCACAAACAACTTTGTCGCATCCACTTACCACTATGTTTGCGCGGTCACCAAGTTCGCCTGCTGTAAACATTGGTCGGAATACTTGTTTCTCTTCATTTATTGCAATATCATTACCCTGGAGACGTTTCAGACAAACGATTTGTACATCTGATTAATTAGTTAATTTAATCGCTTAGCGCGGTTTCCGAATGTAAACTGCGAGGGTTAGTTGGCACTGATTGTCTATAAAGAAAACTGTATCTATAAAATCATCCCTAGACAGAAAGAGTGGCCTGGGTAAAGGAGTAGTTTGCCCACTTTACTACCCAAATACATGCGAACGAAAAGATGACTAAACCAATTATGCGGCACGAGCACATGATTATAAATACAAGTGTTAATAACTAAATTTACATAATTATGTTGTCCAAATAAGTTTGTCGGTATGTATGCATGTATTCCTATAGAAGTCGCCATATCGTGCGATTTGAGTGATACGATCTCAAACAGTCTCAAGTCTCAGTCAATCAAGACAGACAGGATGTTAGGTGGGTATCTAAGATCAATGGAGCCATTTTATACTGCAAACACACGTGATTATCACAATCCCTTGTTTACGTCTATGCGTGATGTGTCTCCCACCCCCATCACTACCACCAGCAGCTATGAATGTGGCATACTGCATCCAGCTCGGTTGAAATTACCGGTAGACGAAAACGGGAGATCAAGAAGCCCCAAGAGATACGTCTTGCGAAGTTGGATTTTGAAACGCTGGCTGCTAAAAGGGTTACTCTGCACAAACCCGTTCACTGTTAGTTTATTTTGCGGGTCTGCACATGGGCTGATAATGAAGCTAGTAAACCGCATGCATATAAATTTATATACATGATCTATAAAGTCGCGCTTATCATGAGTACTGGGAAGTTTGTAATCCTCTGTATATCATCAGCTGCAGATTAGAATTCACTACCGTTCCCAAATGGACGGAAAAACACACAACAAACAAAACTCACTGTTATCTTAGAGATATACGGAATGACCAAAATGCTATTTTATATATTATTCACAATCACGCAATTTCCGTTATGACCAATACTCATTCTGACCATAATCACCAGTGATGATTACGTAATCCTTGAATTAATCAATCAAATTTCCCGTGTTCTTTTGATCACAATTTCTCATTCTCTGACTCGGGAAATGCAGGATTAGGTTCTGTCCATTGCACATCAAACACTGGTCCTTTGATTTATCGTGTTACTTCAATGTTACTATCAGTGCTGAGAGATCGTAGATTCCACACATTGTATTGAAAAGCCTAAACTTGTAATGAAACCGTAAAATAAAAAAAAATATATATTAAACATTACCGTTGAATGCATGTGAACACGCGTTTTCAACCCCCTCCCGCCCTCCGCCCCCACTTGGCATGTGGACACAATAGTCGTTTGCACACGTTCATCGTTGTCTTGTCCACATTACTCACGGCTGGAGAAATCACACACCACACGCGTTTTTCAAATACTACTTCCTCGAACGAGAGTGTGCCGCCCCTAACACGCGATCGCACTAGCTGCAGCTTCACACTTGCATCCGAACTACATGTTCCGGATGGTTAGTAGATTCAACGGATCTCGGATGTAATTAATGTAATTAATTCACGTGCACAATGGTGTGTGTGTGTGTACGTGAAATTTTAACTACATTATTCAATCATGAAGTTCACGGAACGGGGAAAAATCATCAAAATCGTCCCGGAATGCAGCAATTGGATTTGGATTTGTGTTAAGCCTACGAGTGTGACTGAATAGCTTCGATATTATGGTTGTGAATACTTCCTCGCATTTAATAAGCTGCACACACGTAGTGGTTTGATAGAGTCCGGCATATTTGATACCATGTCAGTGAATTGAAACAAACATATGATAGGGTTCGTTCACAAATTTGAAGAGAACAACATGATACGCTCGGGAGAAAAAATAATTGGAACGAAACCGGTTCAGGTAGGTTGACGGGTTCAATTTGTGATTGTTTGTTCAACCGCGGCCGAGTCAGTTGGTTTTTGGGTGTACTATTCAGGATTTAATTGTAGGAATTTTAGGTTCCACGCGTGTGAACAGTATGCCAGCCGAACCGATGCCGTACAACTTGGAAGACGTTGGTTAGATTGATTCTTTGGTCGTTCTCGCTAGATTGATGATGATGATCATGAAAGAAGATCGAATCTCCTGGAGCGTTCGTGATTTTCCTGTTTGGTTGCATTGTACGCGGGATTAGGGAGAACTGTTTGGGTGTTTCACATGTGGCAGGTCATGTCTGTACTGGTTCACATGATCCTGCACTCGGATGGGTGGAGATAATCAGTATCCAATTCATCCCTTAGAAAACGAAATGTTACCTGTGAGCCTCGTTTGGATGCTTTATCCGTTGGAAGCTGTGAAAAAATTCACTGCTTGATGCAGTTACAGGACTCAGAGCACTGGATCCTATATATAAACAGTAAGACCTTATGAACGGGAAGTGCAGTTCCTCCGTTGCTCGATGCACCGAGATACTAAAAAAGGAGAGATTTCGGACAACAGTTGGTCAAGTGGGCTAATGAGTGGGCATTACATGTAGTTCAACGATAAAAATAGCAGTTATCTAGCCTTCTAGGTGTCTTTTATCTATTTTCACTGTTTGACTCACATAGTCTTGAACATAAAATTGTACAACTAATTACCAAAAAGTGGAAAGTGATCAATCAATGGATTACTATTTTCCATGTGAGTAACGGAGGATTTGCTTCACTTTTAAAGGTGAATTAGTCGTGTATATAGCACATAAAGCGTGGAATGAGGAGCTAGGATACACTGGACACCTGTTTCGATCTGGTTGGGTCTCATCAGCATAGCAAATACATTGAACAACTGAGGATCGAACCCGGAACTTGACAGGCAGAACGCAAGTATGCCACCCACTCGGCAAACGGGAAGCCGATGAGAATGTTTTTCATTTTCCATTTATACAATATAGCACAACCCATCATTCCGAGCTTGTTGCGGGCATCGCACCCCGCTCATTTCAGCACTAGCCTCCGGGTTTATGACCCCTATTGGAAACATTCACAATCTGACTACTTATTTGAAGTGAGTAATAGAGGATTTGATTCAATTTGAAAGGATTACTATTTGATGTAAGGAAAACGAAAGCGTTATGGGAGTATGAGGGCGTGTTATGTCTTACCGAACTATCACTGAACCTGGTATAACGATGCGTATCCCAACGATCGCAGCAAAAAGACAATTGGAAAAAACAGCGCGAGGCCTTTATTGATATCACCAGCCCAAATGTAGTCGTGGTCCTGGTCAAGTAAGGGAAAGAGAACGTGTGGTATTTATGGGGTTGCTCACTGTCTATAGACATTTGTCCGGAGTGGGGGTTACGTGGGTGGCGATGCGGGACTTGCCAGAAATCAGGTCACTGTGCTTTGTACTTTTACTCTGACTCAGACGTAGCCAGTACGATCGAGAAAAACGGCGACACGTTCACGGGATCGCGATTGATCCCAATCCGGTTCTGATTCATACAGTGAGAATTCTCTGGAGAAGATTAGGCTTCTCCTGACACCCCTGTTGAGATGTACATTCGCATTTTGGGGTTAACTTGCAGTCTTGTGGTTTGCGTTTGTTTGCTGTTTGTACGTTGCCTTGACAGGATTGATGGTTTCTGTTGCACTTCACTTGGTTGTGATGACCTCGGCAGTCTGAAGGTCTCCAATAGCATGTCGAGGGGCAGTTGTGGACTTTGAGTAGCATTTTGTTAGCCTTCCTTGATTTGCCTTATGCAACCAAACTTTGGACTGTACTTGCAACTCATGAAATACAGCTCCACGTCTTCGCAAAATTCTGCCTGTTACCCAGTAAGAACCGTCTCTTCCATAGCATCGTGCTAACATTGCTTGACCTACGACAAAGGAACATTGCAAGCCTCCGTGTCGCCGACTGAGTTTTTCTTCCATATTTCGGTTCCTTTCAGTGTTGTAGGGGGTTGGGAGCAACAAGTCAAACGATATTCGTAACTTTCGGTTCATCAACGCTTCTGATAGGGAAACTACTTTTGGTGCGTTTGGATTTGGAGTGCATCGATATAAGAACAGAAACCTATCGATGACTTCTGCGGTTGCTCTCTCCCCTTTTACTTTCTGGAGTGACCGCTTGAAAGTATCCACAAATCTCTCCGCCTGGCCGTTTAGTTGCGGATGATAAGGTGCGGAGTGTACGTGAGTAATGCCATTCCGCTTGCAGAATTCTTTAAATTGTTGTGATGTGAACCGAGTGCCGTTGTCGTTAACTTGCGTTTCAGGGACACCAAAACGACCGAAAAGCTGCCGGAGGCTTGCGATTGTTGGGATTGACTTAGAGCTATTTATGAGGAAAATCTCGGGCCAGGGTTCTTCAGAAATGGGCCAACTGGAAAGCTTGGCTTTTACTGGCATCTTGGACGCAAAGGCGCGCTGGTGACTGCTTTGGACGAGTTCTTCCACTCGTTCTTCGATGAACGGCCAATAGGCGTAACTACTGACGAGTAACTTCATGCGGTTGATTCCCGGGTGTCCGGTGTGGAATCGTTGGAACACTCTTTTCTGTAGCGTCCTTGGAATCATAACCTTTTTCAGCGAACACAGTGCAATCGTTCACAATCGATAACGAATCTTTCCGTTGGAAGAACTGACCCAATTCGGTGGAGTCGCACGATTTCGGCCAACGTGTGTGGAGGAATTCTGTGACCTTCTTGAGCAGGTGGTCGTGTCGTGTTTTCTCCTGAACTTCTTCCGCTGTTACTGGTGTATTGCGTAGAGCACCGGAAACGAGGAATTTGACTTCCGGTTCCACCGACATGGAAGCAATGACTCTTTCTTCGGGCTCCGGCCGCTGGGAGTTATTAAGCCTTGACAGCGCATCCGCTTGACCGAAGGAGGTAGTCGACTGACAGCGGATCTTGAAATCGTAGTCGAAAAGGATCAGTGTCCAACATTGAAGGCGGTTGGCAGTATACGTTGGAATACCGTTGTTGGTGCCGAAAATTGCTATCAGTGGCTTGTGGTCGGTGAGGAGTGTGAATTTTTGACCGTACAACATGCTATGAAACTTCGTCACAGCACAGATGATAGCCAGGGCTTCTTTTTCCATTTGAGTGTACTTTCTCCCCGCTGTAGTTAATTATCTAGAGGCATGTGAAACGGCCTTCTGTGATCCATCTGATAGCTTGTGAGAGATGACTGCACCAACTCCGCTGTTTAAAGCATTGGCTGCCACGATGATATCAAGTACTAGGTAGAAATGCGTCAGAAGCAGGTCTGAGTTGAGCATTGACTTGACGTAATCGAAGGTATTCTGGCATTCTGTTGACCAATGCCATGGTTGGCCTTTAGCTAGAAGTTGGTTCATTAGAGCTCGGACGCGATGCAATACAGGAATAAATGCACTGTAGTGACTTACGAGGCCCAAAAATGATCTGAATGTTGCCAAATCCTTTGGTGGTGGCATATTTTGAATGGCTTTAATGTTCTCCGGATCTGGTCGACGGCCATGTTTGTCCAAAATAAAATCAAGATAGTTGATTGAGGGCATGAATAAGTTACATTAGTCTTCTCAAATTCTGAAATCATAATGTTGAATCCGTTTCAGTACTGCATTCAGTCGGCTAAACAGTTCTTGTGTGCGTCCCATAACGATGATATCATCCAAATATGCTGCAGTACCTGTGATACCAGTCAACATCGTGTCCATTAGCTGCTGAAAAATTGCTGGTGGAGACTTGACACCGAAAGGCAGACGATTGTACTGGAACAACCCGCGATTAGTGTTTATCGTGAGTAATTCCTTTGAGTCATCAGCAACGCTCAATTGGTGACATGCATCTGATAAGTCAAGTTTGTCGAAACAAGTACCACCATTCAGTTTTGCGAAGATGTCTTCAGGTACTGAAAGTGGATATTGATGGTCTTCTAGTGAGGCGTTCAGACCCGTTGATAAATCGGCACAAATGCGCACCTTGCCATTGGGTTTCTTGACGACTACAATCGGAGCTGCCCATGATGGGTAATTGACCGGCTGCATTTGGTCTAGTACAGCGACGACTGATTCGATGGCAGCGTAGGGTACAGGGCGTTTATATTTAAACACTGGTTTGGAATCTGGCTTCAGTGAAAGTGAAGCTTGAAACTTAGTGCAATGACCAAAGCCTTCCAGGAATACAGATGCAAATTTCTGCTTCAATGATTGTATCATGCCTGCAATCGAGGGTGACGACTTGTTCCGCATTCAGACTTGATGGCACACTTCGTTCACGGGAACATCAAATAATCCAAACTTTTCGATCCAGTGCAGATCAAGGAGATTCAGTTCGGGTCGATCGATTAGATAACATGTTTCTTTTATAGTGGAGCCTCGGAACGAAATGTCACATTTGATTTCACCGGTTAGTTTCAGTTCGCCTCCTGAAGCATTTTTCGCTTTTTTGGTTGATGAAACCATTTGTGACCTCCCGATGCTATGTAATGTGCCTCTAGAGATTAGCGTAATGTTTGAGGCTGTGTGCAACTGCAGTTTGGCTGGTTTGCCATTGATGAACACAGTGATGAATTTTCTCTTTGGCTGATAATGTTTGAAAAGTCGCAGCAACTGAACGTGCTTCTGGGAATCGTTTGTTGGACTTTCTATGAACCGCTTTCTTCTGACTGCCTTGAGTGTGTTTGGTTGATCAGTAGCATTCTTCATTGTGACCCCGTTTGTTGCACTTCTGACAGGTGTGCTTTTTGAATGGGGAAAAAAAATGTACAAAGTGCCATTCGCCACACGACCAACATGCAGAGGGTGGTTTTCTGGTGGGGGGTTTTCACGGATGTGAAGTTCTTCATTGATGGCTGATTCTTTGGGCAATGCATTGCATGAACGTCAGCTATGGAAGTCTTCTGTTCGACCAACGCAGTGTCATGTTTCAAGGAGAGAAGACGCTTGCATTCGGCCATAACAGACTTCAGGTCCATATCCGGGTCTTTATCAAGTCTGAATAATGGACGGGTACGGATGTCAGCATCTTCTGTGTTATGCGGTGCTCTGATGAAAATAAGGCACTTGAATTTTTCATCGGTCAATGAACGAAGTTTGAAAAGTTCACACTCACGACTGACTCTGTCAGTAAGCATGCCATGATTCTCTCCATCCTGTTTATTAATTTTCAGGCATTCATATCGGATAATGAACAGTGAAGCTGACTCCTCAATGATTTCTGATAATTGTGCCACCACTTCGTCAAATTTCAAATCCTTTGGTTGTTTTGGGAGAACGTGGTCCACAAATCTGGAGTGTTCGGTGGTTCCAAGTTCCCGGACCAGCACGCGCACTTTCTATGCATCGTATTGACAACTGAAATCTGTTTGAAACACGTCTACCCAGTGTTTGAACCATGACTCGAAAGTGTGACCAGTTTCAGGATCATAGTTGAATTCTGTGATTGAACTTGCAAGCGTTTCGGTAACGCTAGGAGGGAATTCACGCGAAACTGATTCCGTTGTTTGCAGGTTGATCCGTTGTGTCAATGATTCGATCAGTTGAGTCTCAATCTGCTTCTGTTGGTGCATTTACGGGAGTTGGAATTGGTCTGCCGAAAAATTCGTGTAAATTTCCGATTTTCCCGTCGACATTTTTTTGTCTTGCCGAACTATCACTGAACCTGGTATAACGATGCGTATCCCAACGATCGCAGCAAAAAGACAATTGGAAAAAACAGCGCGAGGCCTTTATTGGTATCACCAGCCCAAATGTAGTCGTGGTCCTGGTCAAGTAAGGGAAAGAGAACGTGTGGTATTTATGGGGTTGCTCACTGTCTATAGACATTTGTCCGGAGTGGGGGTTACGTGGGTGGCGATGCGGGACTTGCCAGAAATCAGGTCACTGTGCTTTGTACTTTTACTCTGACTCAGACGTAGCCAGTACGATCGAGAAAAACGGCGACACGTTCACGGGATCGCGATTGATCCCAATCCGGTTCTGATTCATACAGTGAGAATTCTCTGGAGAAGATTAGGCTTCTCCTGACAGGGTGTTTGAAAACAGAATTTTCAGGAAAATGTTTGATGACAAACACCGCTTGAGGATCACACACGGTAGTGCTTGTAGGTGGTTGGTTGCATCGGAGACAATTTGCAACCGAATAGGACTGATATGTATAAGGGTTACCTTGGGGAATATTGGTGGTGTCAAACAGAACTTCGCTGGCAGTTGTTCAGCCTGAAGCGACAGAGTTGACACAACTGATGTCACCATAATAACAAGGAAGCATCAACAGGCCCAGCCTTGAAATCAATAGAGGTCAAACGGAAACAATACAAATCATCAAAGTACATATACTGAGCAAAATATCGTAAAATAAACATTATAATCGCCAATCGTTGTCAATTACCATGAGGTTCTTCACCGGAAAGCTCAATATCCCAAACGATCAGAGAAACGGAGACACAATGATATTTACACTGTTGCTAGACCAATGCTTAAGGACTTCTCAGCAAATTTCCAGAGCTGGATTCGCGTTTCATATCAGGTCAGTGACATATTATTGCTGTTACGAAACTTGGCTTGCAGCTGATATTCCGGACTCTGATTTGTCCTTTTCGGAGATGTCTATGCTGAGATGCGATCGCCCTATGCGTGGGGATGGTGTTCTACTCTAGTACCGAAACAAATCCAATCCCCTCAGTTTCGACAGCTGACACTCGTTTTTCTTTTCTTTTTAATTTTACTTTCTTTTTATTGAATACACAATGATACAATTTTCACGAAGGGGGAAGCGGCCAATCAAAGGGCTGCCACGGGGAAAATCAAGCGATGATGGTGGGGTTCGAACACACGTACTCCGAAGTGATAATTTGGTGACGTTACCATCGGGCATGAGTTGAGATTACCCCAACAGGATGACTGTTTGATTGGTGTTGTCTATCGCCCTCCGTCATCCACGGAATCAGCCAATATGACCCTTTTGAATACTATGGGACATTCTCGCAAAACACTTTTCAAATGTTCTACTAATGGGTGATTTCAACGGCCCAACTTGGGCAAACCGATGATCTCCCATCCTACATTCGAACAGCACTTTATTAAGCTAATGACCTCACATCCACTGTACGACCACGTGAAAGAGCATACCAGATTTGGAAACTTGCAATCATCATCCATACCAGATTTAGTGTTGACAAACGAAGAGTTGATGATAGAATCGGTCGCCATTACGACCCCCCTGGGACGCGGTGACCATGCTGTACCGTTGTTCAAATACACTTGTTACGCTTCTGTCAAAGTAATTGTGTGGTGATTCGGATCTACGAGATCACGCCTGCCCTGGAGCAGCGCGGTACAGTT
>UZAN01040424.1:66896-79304 GCA_900618425.1 Echinostoma caproni | reverse complement strand
GACTATGTGACTGCTGAATATCCACCTTTCGGGGTGCATAAAGCAAATACTTGACTTGATAGACCCGATCCAGTCGGCAATGTTCGATCACAGAAGCATCGCGCACCTTGTGTAGTTCTCAGTAGAACGCGATTAGCTTGCTTCGTCACAAGTTACAACGGAATCACTGGAAGTTACTTTAGAAAGTAAGTGCCTGAGATAATATTATTTTTGTTTTAATGCCTATGTTGTTGTTTCTGCAGAAATTTTTGGACACCGACGCGGAATTCACAGGCAATGAATGAATAAAAGAGGAAACAAAAAAAGACGCATTAAAATGTTTGCATCATAATTGGCACTATCCAATGCAACTGTATCTGCAATATCTGTTCAACCAAAACAGCAGCGAAATAGGGGCCAGGTTTTAGGAGATTATTTATTAGTTATCATCATTCTATGCATTCCCGTTGATATCATTCCACAATTGACGGTTTTCGGTGAGAATTCCTGGTTACGGTGTTGCTCGTAAGGTACATATTCAATAGTATTATTGACAAATGTTACCAGTTCTCTGGAGCACTCTCTCTCCGGTTGCTATGTAACTGCTTTCAAATCCATTCTAATGTTCTTCGTACCATTCGCAAACACATCTCGGCGTTTGTGATGTTTTTTCACTTTAAATTTAGGAGCACAATGTTCAATGAATTGAAAACCACTTTTCGAACCCAATGTAAAATGAAATTCAGCGACGAAGTGCTTTCTGCAATATGCTTGTTGATACATGAATAAATGCACGTGGCTACACACTGCGACTTCACAAGCATTGTTGGTGTCACCCCGACCGATTATGAAATATTTGCAAACAAACTGTCAACCTCTGCGAACAGTCGAAATAAGATTCAGTTCACCGGAGCTACGGGAACCGATTTTCAATACTTTGTCAGCACGCCAACAAACTTTGTCAAGCAGCACTGTAGCTATCTTCTATCGTTAAGAAGGAGTTCCTAATTCGGCCTACGTATCAAAAAGCGGGATATATAGATGTGGTGTTCCATGCACCAGTTGCACACCGGAACCCAAGGGAATATTGTGTAGACAATCAATTATGGGATCAAGAGTTCCCCCACCTATCCGCACTTGTCGAATAGGAGGTTATCCACTATTGGCTTCCCGAATATGCCTTGTACACAGCAGATCCTCGACCAAGCTCTCCACTGTCCCTGACCCAAATTGGTCCGTCACGTTCCATCAGCGTACCGATGACTCCTATGTAAATAGTGAGCTAATAGATCCCAAGTAGTGCAAACCGATATGTGTTTCTAATGTGATCTTATCTTGGACTAGCATTAGTGTGAAACAAAGAAACTTCACCTGATTTCCGCCACTCTGTTAATTGAATCAATTCGGAAGACTAGAGATTTGGCCACGAAAAGCACGGTTCACCTCTAAACCATCGAACTCTATCGCAGAAAACTAAAACTGTCGATATACATTCACTTAGTTTCATGTCTGACAGTTAGTGGCGTGGTAGAATTAAAAACCTGTTATTTCGTATCGCGAACTTACTCCTTGGATAACCTGCAAAGTGATCCATTACGATAGAAAAAAATAAATTACGATTGGGAATCCATGGCAGAACGCATAAATTCGTCCCTAATTAGATCCACTCCGATCAGATGGATTGCATAACAGCAGCTGATGAAGAGTAGGTCAAAGTAAATTTTTGTCAAAATATTTGGCTCTAGTCAAAGAGCTTTTAAATTTACACTGATTTCGCCTGGACATTTTGAACGTTCCACAGAATAAACAGTTACTACGCTTGTGTAACCAATTCAAGCGTCAGTTTTATTAAGTTATTTGGTTTAATTCAGTTTAAGTATTTCAATTATTGTGTAAAACAAAATCCGCAAGCACATCACGATGAATATAAATCACTGCTAATCACAAATATTCTCTATAAATGCCGTCACTCCCTATCACCTTCAAATAATCGATTTCACAGTGTTTCCGTTAATTATCGTCTGATTATTGTGAACCATGAAACACTACATACACAGCACTCATTGGATCCAGAATAGGGTTATTCTTAATAAGTAGTATGTGGATGACTGGCAAACATTTCCCTGGAAGCACACGACCGGTTTTGCGTTTCTTGCCAATCGTCAGGCATGCGTATCCGGTGATCTTTTGCCAGTTCATTCTTATATTTGTACCCAGGATGTGTATTGGACAGGCTCTGAAAGAGCTGTCTACCCAATGGTCACCCGGTTTTGCAAACAAGGTTGTGGTGACAAAAATAGGGTTATTGTTGTGACGAAATAAGTCCCACTCCAAGATGACTCGTTAAAGTTCAATCACCGTTTTTTCCACAATAACTCATGTTGCTTTTACGATTCGTAACTGTAATCTCCTATGAACCAAGTGGAAAGTTATTCGTTGAACAAATGGGCTCAGTTTAGCAAAATGGGCTGGTATTGGGAGGACTCATCAACCGGCTAACTCATCACAGTTTATACAACAACAACAACAGCAAACAACAATGAATAATCAGATGATCATACTGTTTGTCACCTATCTCACTTTCACAAAACCGGATATGGCTGATATTGTTCTTGGATATTTTCTTGTGTTTGGTATGTGTCAATCATGTGGTTTCATGTAACCGAGAGAAATAGAGGCTAGGTGGAGGGCTATGGAAGTGTGAACGATTTCACCAACCGTCCT
Source organism: Echinostoma caproni (assembly GCA_900618425.1). Lineage (NCBI taxonomy): Eukaryota > Metazoa > Platyhelminthes > Trematoda > Plagiorchiida > Echinostomatidae > Echinostoma > Echinostoma caproni. The sequence goes on along the minus strand of UZAN01040424.1, from coordinate 76,601 downwards.
TTTTGGTGCACACGAGTGTCTACATAGACGAGTTCCACAATGGTTAGAATACCATTATTATTCAGCTTAGTTAGAGGACCCCGAGGACGGCCGAGAGAGGCCACAATGACTCATTCCTACTCATTGAAAGATCGGATTCGACTAGATGTGAAGCGGTGCGAATTTTAATAGTTTTATTTGCATCACTTTTTATCCAGGCCAAATGATGTTCCCTAGCAATGGTCGATGGGCGCCTGCACGGGCAATCTGTGTAACGCTATGGACCATTTATGAATCAGAACTAACTGGGTACAGGTTGTGTAGATATTAAGTGTTTTCCGTTCAAATTTTGGATGAAAATGTAAAAACTACTAAACTCTCCAATATTTCAGTGATTTATTTATTAATAACGCCCCACTGTGCAGATTACAACATTTAGCGGATTACTGGGGCAAATAACTGTCCACTGTCTTTCCACCAAGGCTGTTGGTTAGAAAAACGATGATGAGAGATAGCATTTTATGAAACAAAATTCCCGGAAATTTTCAAAACTTAGCATCCACTGGAGCGTAATTGATATGATTCGGCCACTCTCACGAAGACAAACGGGGATCAATCTACGTGATTGCAAATCCCAAGTTTTTGGACCAAAACGATCTATAGAGAACGGGCCACGGCAGATGGTATCCTCAGTTGTAACAGCAACCACCCTATGTGCCACCTTAAAAGCTGTGTGCGAACTCTCTTCCGCCGTGCAAACACACACGGAACAAACTGGAGCAAAGGACATGTGAAATTATTCAATCATTTCAGCTGTTCTTAGTAAACGGATATCCCAGGAGTTTTATCAACGCCTGCCTCAGAGGTAAGAAGGAGGCAACACACAAAAGAACGAATTTGGATAACGTTACTTGACGCATGCGGCACGTCAGAAGCCACCGAACGAATACTGCTACCGTAGGGAATTAAGATCGCCCAAAATCCAGCAGCAACCGTGGGATCGTTTCTTTTCAACGGCAAGGATTGAGTCGAAAAGCAANNAATTTCGTGCCTGGGCTGCAACCAACGTTATACAGGTAAGACGTGCAAACAAATACGCACTCGCCTTCACGAACACAAGCTTGCTCTCAAACGCACTGACCTGAGGTCACAAATCTGGAACCATTGCGCACGAACAGGTCACGAGATCGCGATCGATAGCGTATAGTTGATGGCGCGCGCTAGGAAGAAGGGGGAACGATCAATCCTCGAATATCTACACTAGGTCAATTGGTTTCCCCGACACGTCGAGATAGACAAACATTAAGTTCAACTCGCAAAACCCCAAGGCGATTGGTAAACTGATGGGCGTACAAACAGCACTCAGATGCACGAAAATACGGTAATCTCATTATCCCACTCATTTCATTTACGTATGACAAACGTAATTGTTTAAATCGATAGATTACAAAAAAAAACATTTTATAACTCATTGCACTCCATTCTCTCTTGATATATATATATATATATATACATATATATATATATTGGCGTTTGCTCTCCCAACCCAATCTGATCGAAATGTACATTGAGTGCTTCAAACCAGTGTAGTTGACGCAGTGCGTGGTAACGAATGTTCAACTAAAAGAGGCAATTGGGCAATTCATCTGAAAGTGACCTAATAGAAGTCATTAATTTCGAATCACTGCATCATTACCCTCACGTTGTCTAGCTGCGTTGGAATTAATACCTTTAAGTAAATGAACCAAAGAACAATGTATATGACTTTTATTCGCAGCTGTAGTCAGCCAAATGTGGCCTGGGTTTTGCGCTATTTCGTTTGGCTTCAACGTGACTTTTCAGTGAAATTCTAAATGTCTCCATCAGTTGCTCATAATTTCAGTTTTACAGTTTAGATAATGCGTAACATAAAAGAGTAGTTTGATTTTCGTTTAATTTGTAAGGGGCCCCAAAAATCAGTCGAACAAAATGATTCAATTCCAGTTTTCATGAAAACATATATGGTAATCCAGTGGATAATCAATTGCAATTATATACGTGTATTCAGTAATGTACTTAAAGAAGACCATTACAAATAGCATACTGCGATTTGAAATCAGTGAGCGGGAATCTAAATCATGAACTTACGTCTCAGGTAGGCTGCGAATTTAAAATTAATCTTTGTCAGACAAGCGTGAAATGTATTTTACAACAGAACCTAAAAGTATAATTACGTCCTAGAGTCACTTTGAAAAACCCGTTCAAAAGTTGGGAATGAGCGATTGAACAGAACGGGACAAGATACTCATCAGGAATTGCTGCTTGGGTCAATTCAATAGTTCTGGCCTTTTAATCCGCCTGCTACGATTATCCTGCGACGTTTTGAAGGCCATCGATCCTTCACTGAGCCCTCGCAACGTGCCGTCCTAATCCTTGACAATCGATCCGAGTACATTTGGCGGGGAACAAAACTTCAAACAACAGTCATATCATCCCAGTCCTCTCAAAAGGCTCAGAGACAGTACCGCCGAAACGCAAAACTGTATTACTACATAGAGATGAGATTTTCGCAAGGGTTCCAACAGGTAAGGAGAAAATGGATGCAGTCAAATAGTTGGTTCCATCGATGCGTTTCAATGTTTCATGTACGCACAGGGGTCCATAAGCTCCTAATGTGGATAATCACCGAGGAAGGGTTTCACAGGTTCACATGTGATAGCCCTTTTCTACTCTGACTGGAACAGGTGCCTAGGTGCACTCCATAAACGCCTGACGATTATCTCATACTGCGTTGTAATTATTTTGAGGTCTGTAAGTCACAATTTGCAAGGTGCAATGTACTGTTTGTGAATGGTCTTCAGATTTTGACCAGCTTTTAATACGTGTTTGACTTAACTAGCTATAATCATTTGGTAATCGAATCTGTCGTTGAATTTAACCGTTCTGAAACCCTTGATGCCACTATACAAAATAAAAGAAAATCAATCAGAAAATCCAGTTATGCGAAATATTTAGATGTTACTGTTGATAATCATCTTGGTCAGTCTCTGGATGCTTAGAATGTTGCTTGCGAACTGAAAATACGTTGCTTCAAAATCCAATCTGCCATGTTTGCATTTTTCCATGTACCCTCTCCGAATGCTTCTTTACTATACCAAGTAGTATGTGAGTGACTGAACAAAATTTCCCCGGAAGCACACGACCGGTTTTGCGGTTGTTGCCGATCGTCAGGCATGCGTTGTATCCGGTAATCTTTTGTCAGTTCATTTATATGATTGTACCCGTGAAGTGTATTTTCGTCACGTATTTTGCGGTGAGTAGCATCTAGCACACATACAAAAATGTTGAATCATAGCATTGATTCTTCTTTAATGGACTGGCTCTGAAACAACTGTTTATCCAAAAGTCACCCGTTGTTGAAAACAAGGTTGGTGTAACGAAAATTCCTATAATCATGTGAAACGCTCTATGCTGCCCAAAGTTGATTCTCAGTTACTGAACCGGTGTCAAAGTGATCAACTTTGTTTACAAATGTCCTTGCTCATTCCTAAATATACTACTGGTGAAAACCACGTTGCTTCCGGCTTGAATTATGTAAGCAAAATTTTATCTAATTACATCCATTCATCTTACATGAACCTATTTGGGGGTGGATTTCACTCCAATGTGTGCAAACAACTTGCGCTGATCAAAATCGAACTAAAACGATGATGAATCGGACAATTCATTCTTTATTGTTACGTCGGTGGTTTCATATAGACTGGAAGCTTGTGCTTGACATGAAAAACGTTTTATTTCATTCATAATAACAAATTCAATCGTGTTCAACTAAGCAACCAGTACTAATGCCGCTAGTATTTTTTGGAGAAATTCAGCACATAATTGTGCTTATCAAAATGTAGTCGGAGGTTGAAAAAGCTAGCTACCGAAATGAGCAATTTAGAAAAAAATCTATACTGATGCACTAGAGGTGGATTCACACGGAAAGCTTGCACTGCAACTGAACGTACCTGACTCGATTTGGATGAGAACCACGAACGATAGAACTGTAATCGCGAAACAGTTCATTTTTGCGGTTACTTGAAGGTACGGTACCAGGTTCCGTCGCATATATATTCATTCCGCATCGTAATGTCTAACAATCAGCTATGTGAGGCATGTTCAAAAGAACCAAAATTAAGAACATTCAAATGTTTTTCATCTTTTGTTTTGTTTTGTCCAGATTACATTTTCCATGTTCCAGTTTCCGGAACAAGAGCCTGGACCAGAGTCGAAAATCTATCCAGAAAGAAATGCACACAAACCTGGTTAATCTAGCGTTTTCACCAACATTTATAATCCAGAAAGTAGAATGACTCTTACTAATGTTTTGATATCTAAAAGGTGGGCTGATATGATACAGCATAGAACGAACAAATACAGAGCTAGAACAACGGACTGCTATCGCATTTGGGAGCTTCACACCAATCCCGAGGTGTGATCAGTGTCCCGCAGAACAAACACCGTAGTCTGCATGCCACAGTTTTTGTTACGCGTTGTTCAGGGCTTTTATGATTCACAACCGAAATCGGATATCCATGCATGATATAATGATATTGGCATGGAGAGCAAAAAGTTCTGTTCTAATTGGCGGAAAACGGAGGTCCCAAAATAAAGTATAACATTCAAGGTGGACATTCACCTGTCCTATATCAAACAAGTTGTCAATAAAATAGCCAGCATGTAGTTCGCATTTTGTAAAATTTACTTTCCTCTAAATTAACACCATGCATGTATAATCTAAATAAATCCTTAACTCAGCATTAATGTTTTGCCTAAGTATTTGGGGTGATTATGACTCATCTGGTAATAGCGCCAGAACAAATGGAGTTCGGTTCCATTTGGAAAAGCCTTTGGTTTAAACAAAAGTGTCACTGAATTGATGTTTTCTAAATACAAGTTTGATATCACACGAGATCCATGGATGGAAGGGATCTCACTGAAAAACGTGGGCTTCGTACTTACGATTGTTGAGGACATTAGCTTGTCTTACGCACGACGAACGAAAAACTATAGTTTGGAGTAAATTGTGGTAGTGTTTTTGACACGGTTAAGTGTCCGTCAGATGCCTTCGAACGTATTTCTATAATATGGAGCCAGAACAGTTGACGACCAATCGTTTGTCTGCGTAGTTGACTGTGGTGGGTTGATATTGCCGACGTTTGATGTTTTCGATCAACTCCTTCGGATAAACACTATCTTCTAGTTCTTCATTAATCCGGTTCATCACTTGACATATTTCGTGCGAGAGAGCCGTCCTCTCTTTTTCGCGCAGAAGGGCGGTGGAGAAAGCATCATGTTAGCAATAACCGAACTTGGTTTTAAAGAGTGTGCTTTTATTCACCAATAATTCCCAAACGCAACAATAGGATTTTCTAAGCTACCAATACTTTCCGAAGAAAATCGACCAGTTTAAAGTTTGTACTCACACGTGCATGCATTCAGGGAATCAACAATTTTGTAATATGAACTTCCTCTAAATAACGGAGAAACAACTGTGTTACCGAGAATTCGAGCACCTCTCGGTCTGGCTTCAGAAAACAGTGGATAGAAGCTTTGGAAGTATAACGTCATTGATGATCGGTAGGAAAATCAGTTTGTCGATTACACAATACATGGTCGAAACAAAACACTGGTTCATGCCGTGCGACGAGTCCAAAATCTTCCACAGCACAAACAGCACCAAGGTTCTGAAACACATCGAGGCACTAACCATTCAAATTTACCATCCCAAAATGTGTAAACAGCGTGAATGGTTTATCTCTCTGAAGCTACCTTGCTACCAAACATGTTTGGTGAGCAACTTTGACCGCAATCTTTATCCTCCAGTCATTCTGTTGTTTCTGACCGTATATTAATTGATCGCATAAACTGAATTATGTACGTTTGGAGATGTAGTAAAATGATCCAGAAAAAAAATGTGCAAACCACTCTTTTGGTCTTCTCGATTCAAATTTGTTACCGGAGAGCTATGGATGAATCTAAAGCAATGCACTAGATGCCTGAAGTTTACTTTTGTCGAAGACATGATACCCAAATGATTGAAATAGAACTTTGAAGTCGTATGTTCAAATTGTGAGCAGTTCAGTTAACTCCAGAGGCACTTGTATTTAAAACGTAATCTTGCTCATTTTCACGAACGCTGTGCACACATTTTGCCAAATGACCATCCCTTTTTTTCGTGCCATTTTGGTTAGTTATCCAGACATACGTGACCGCATTCCAAGTACGACCAGGCACAGCTTCATGTCATCCAATCGCAATTCAGGAAGTTCGACCAATGATACATCAGGTGAACATTAAATCCCACTTAGTATGTGTGATGTGTCTACTCAAACGGCTACGTGATTGGACGACGGTCCTTCAATCAATGATATGGCCCAACACTTTATATACATCATGCTTAAATACTATCAGTAAACATAAACATTTGCTACTGTCAATTCCTCGTGTATTTCATCGCTATCCACAGTTCGGGTTGAAACCAATCTAGTTTTGATCTTTACATTACGGGTTATCATATTCCTACATTCAGTACTATTCCGATTACCACATATGAGCACAATTACAATGATTTCCTTTTCTTCTTCTGATGTGCTACTTGGCGATTCTCTATCATCCTGGAAATTTGCGAACGGAGAAATCCTGTTATTGACAAGATTCATCGAAACCAATGAAAGTTTGTGCGAATCATTTGATCAAAACCCTTGAGCAAAAGGAAGTAATCGATCGACTGAATCTAGTGGATTGTAATTCTTTGAACGCTAAGCTGGAACACAGAATTCGTGAAAGAGGATAGACATATCACAGACAACTGAACTTGAAGAGTGAATCAGCAACAATGCCAAGAGCTCTATCCTACCCTCGATTCTATTTTGGATGAGTTCCACACAGCAAGGGAACTAATATATCCTACAATTGGTAATATTTATTCTGCAAGGAGAAAGATGAATTTTGGGGAAAATGTGAGAATCCGGTTAAAATCTTCTTCTACTCGTATGAAGAGAACACATCAAAACTTGAAATGGGAAAACAAAACCAAATAAAGCTGCCTGAAAAATCACGTAGGACTTTGATTCGGAATTAGCTTGATACGGAATTTACGCCTGCCAGATTCACTTACATGAGTTAGATTAGTGGCATTCCAAGCTGTGCGGTTTTAGGTCTTTTAAAAAGTTGTTTTACCCAGGTCCGCATCGATTATGACGCAAGCTGAGAACTGAAAATCTGTGAGAGTGACGAAATATTTACGAGGTGCTTTTTAAGAGTACAATAAAAGGTAGCGGCGAAGACAAACATGCTGAGGTTTATTTGTTTTAGGAAAGTAAGTTCCAAATCAAGAGGAAGAGCGAGGGATGTGTGGAGGAGCGTAGCATCAACATCAGCTCGGTTAATTGCATTGTCGTTCGAAATTTGTCCCACACAAAGAAAGTGAGATTGTCTGAATGATAGCAAGTACACCGAGGGAATTTCAACATATTGAACAAATTGAAGCTGTCACCGTACAGATGCAATAAACCGGTTGTAGAGAACCGAGCTTGTGCGCTTCGTTTGCAATGGACCTGGAGAGAAAAAGCAGGCCATATTGGTGATCTTATTGAGGGAATCGTGGCGTTTGGTATTGGAGCATACGGAATATTTCGCTTGGAATGTGAAACAATGCACCATACTTTTATATCTAGAAAAATCCTAAGATAAACTGATCAAAAGAAGGAAAAACATGGCACAAAACTGGTGTGCTGGAATCTTGAAGCAAGCATGTTCGTTTAACAACTGGACAGATCAGTAGGATAGGTATCTAGCAAACAGAGTGTCTGTAGTTTTGCTACAAACAGTTGTTCTGGGCTGAAAATTTACGATAGAATTGTTAATAATTCATTCTTGAGATATCAGAAACAACTTAAAAAGAAGGCACACAATAGAGTTTTCAGGTAGGATTAAAGACCGCGTCAAAAGAAACGGTAGCATTTGGATAAATGGACTAGTTCTTCGTTTACCGACCAGAGCAATTTATAACCCAAAGAACTCTTGCATGAAGCTTTGGGTTTTGACCATGACGTTTGGTGTATGCTTTCCCCATCATTACTGAACCTTGGGACGAATCACTTCACATACTTGGGACTAAGAACCGTGAGACTAACTTAACATACTTAAATTGATGCAAAAATGTTACATATGCACTGACCGTTCGGTTGGTGCGATGGACAGTAAAGGTCTGATTTCTCAGTAGGGTGCTCACAAAGAATCTTAAGGCAATTAATTTCTCAGTTATAACTAACTAGCAAAGTGTTAGGGAATAAGTTTTGGGTGTAACTAACAACAATCAGAAACAAAATTCTTTCCGATCCTTCATGATATAGATTTATTGTACAACTTATGAATTGTTTCGAAAATCGTTGGAGGCCAGATCAGATAGGTAGTTCGTTGGTGGTAAGTATCGCACTCCGAAAATGATATAAATACGGAAAAAAATATTTCGAACTATTAAGCGGAAATCAATTATTTCGCAACAATCAGAATCGGTGTGATTATACGAATGTCCACTTGTGAAGGATTTTACACTAGACTGGTCTGGATGCTTCGATGATTAATTAACTACGGCATAAATTCGAGTTGTCATTAAGAAAAATAATGGTAAACTTTTGGGTCATCGTTTAATCGTGCAGAGTTTATACCTCATATTTTTGGACCGTGTTAAAAGTGAGTGTCGACAGCGAAAATCACTTCCAATGGGAGAATTGAGGAGTTATCTTGCAGTCACCATTACCGCAGACACAACAGCACTCTCGATATCTTTGACCATTTTTCTTGAAGAATGGTTGAACTTGTGCATGTACATGATACATTGTTTCCATTGTAAAGCATTGGCTCCACTCCACAAACTTCTTTTGATGCAATCTACTTTCATGTTTTGAGCAACCGTGGACCAGGACATAGAACCACAATTGCAATCACCAAATGCAATCGCATTATTAGTCGCCTAGAGGTCAAAAACATAGCCAGTCGTTTCTTTTTTGAGGGACATCGGAGAGAACCAATATAATTTGTATGAAAGGATATCAAAACAGAAGGTAACCAATCGCGATTCGCGTTCTTCTCTATTCCAACGACTTCCATTTGCATCGAATTACTTTTCGGTCGATTCATAATGGTATTGTGCCATGGTCACCAAATACTCGCTCGCATTCACCTCCTTCGACCAGGCTACTTTTTTGGATATTCGGATATTCCGAAATCGACTACCAATTTGATCACCCGTTTCTTTGAAAAAGAATAGGAATCCCTGGCAAACCATGTATAGTCCTTATTTGCGTTGAGTATGAAGGAGTTTGATATATCGTAAGTTCTGATCCAGCAATCCACATCATTTAATGTTGGTCACCCCTGTTACTTATTCCATTCAATTTATTGTGTCGTATTCCTCAAATTCTCAACTAAAGATATTCTATTACTTTTCTTCATTTTATGTATTCATTTTCAATTACGGAAATCTGACAAACCCATCTGAAGTAAACGGTAAATTTGTTAGTTATTTTAAATCTGATAGTTTGGCAAAATGTGTTTTGTCGCAAACCGTCTCATATATTAGAGTAAATGATTGACAATAAAGTATCATGCGTAAATCGAGTCGTTCCTATCAAGATGACGTTTACAACTCTGTTCTGGAAATGCATTCCCTTAATTAATCCCCAATTTATAACAGGTGTA
>UZAN01040424.1:32181-43579 GCA_900618425.1 Echinostoma caproni | reverse complement strand
TAGTGAGAAAGGATATCCTCGAAGAGCGCCGTCTGTTGTTTGGAACGATTTACTTGGATCACCGTACACTCCAATGATATTAGAATTATGTAAGTAGAATGAACTCAGTAAATTCACCTACTTCTGCGGCCATTCTTTGCGAAGGGGCAAACCCATAAGGAATTCACGATTAGCTGAGTTCAAGTCTTCTTTCAAGTCAAGGAATAAGACCACCATTGATCAACAGTGAGTGATGCGTAGTCTGAGGACTTGTCACAGAGTGTAGATTTGAATGATATCAATGCGACCTGGTTGAAATCGTGCTTGTTGTTTGCAGATATTTGTCTACCTAAACGGTGTGAAACCACGGTTAATATCTAAGTGACGATTGGGGTCAGAGTTATTCCAGGTGGTTTGTTAAGTCGTTGCGGGACGCTTTCTTGAACATGGGAACGATCAGTGATTCGCTACAGGATGACGGAATGCGTCAGTGTGACTAAATTTTACCTAAAGTATCAGCAAGAGAGTCTATGAGGCTAACGACCCCTCAACTTGAAACAGTGTGAGGAAGCCCGGTCAGATCCTGCCATTTTCCTTTTTTCAGGGCTGGGATGGAATACCTTAAATGTGCCTCAGTGGGATGTTTACGCGACGCTGCCCAGGGAGCCTCAGCTACAGCAAACAATATGGTCTGGTTAGCGCCTGACCACGTGAACTGTTAGTTGAAGTACTCCGCCGGCCGTTCAAGCCTTTGTTCCATATTGTGAATGATATGTCCACTTTTATCGCCAATTGTTTCACTAACTTTGGTTCGCCGACATCCCGTGTTGCGTATCACTTCGAACATACTTTGGCTGTACTATGATGCAATTGCTGCATCTATTTCACTAGCTATTGTTGCCATTTATTTCTCACGGTCGCTTTGAGGCTCTTTATGAGTTGACGACGCCAACATCGAGACATACAGCTTTTTTCCATCTCTGCGCCTGACCCAGAGATATTCAATTACCGCTTCAAATCCAAAATAAAACTTTGCTTCGAAGGACATTTTTTGTCTAATCTGATTATGTAGCGCGTTTATCACGTTCTTTTCCCTGGTTTGCAGAAGGCTGATATCAAGTTGTTGAGGCGTAGCCTCTCAATGTTCAGCCGTGTCTCCCAAGTTCCGTTATCAATTCTGATTGGCAATATGTCTAATGCTCGTACTGATGCATGCTTCATGTTTACTGACAATACCCTATCTGAGTGCATCCATCCTCTGCTTGTATGCATGCACATCCCAACCCTTCACCCGTTCCAAGTACAAACTTATCCCGTCTCACAAATCGGCATACCGAAATTCTTTGGCGTTCTATCTTGCCAGACTACTGATCGAAAAGAAAGTGTTCATTCTCAACTTTCTAATGCATTTAGTAATAAACCGTTACTATTTTACGTTTCCCTTCCCATTTTTCACCTCTATGTTTACCAAAATCGTGACAGTGGCCTAATTTTTTGAGCTGAAAGCTTGCACATAACTCGCTAAAGCTTCAATAAAATATGATACAACAAAATTTGATTAGTGACGAACTCATCGTCGGGAAGAATGTTACGGGTCAAATGAAGGGATAAATGGGGAGGGTTTTGTACAAAAGTTGCAACGATAAACAAGGATAGGGATTATTGGGGCTGTATCCCAATTATCACTGACCACATCACTGCGTATGATAGGCGTCGCGATCCTGATTTTCCTGTGCGACGACCGATGCAGTATGGAATTACTTTTTTGTTTGTGTTTATATTATAATGTGATGTCCCAGTAGTAGTTCCAGGGTGTCCAGTCACTAAGCAGGACAACGATTAGGGTTCTCATCCATAGCTCTTAGGTCTAACAAGTATCTGACCACAAGGCAATGGGTAAATCAGACACTGCTGTAACATTTTCCGACTGAAACGCTAACTCCAGTGGAACCCCCGACCTAGTGGGCTAAAAGGGTGATATTTGTCTGACCTGTACTCTCTGACCTTCCAGGTATGATCAGATCCCCTTCCTGGCTTGACGAAAGCCATCCTGTGTAGCTTGTTGGGTCACAGAGGTGCACAAGAGGTGCACACGTCAGGTCAAGCAGCAGTCTCGTCTTAAGACACGCGCACAAGAAATTGATCAGGCTAATGCAACAGTTGAAAATATCCGAAAAGAATGCTAGAGTATTGCTCAAGTTCACCTACTGGTTTGTCAACTGATGAACGTCTTTTCCAATTGATTAACCGTATACTCACTTGCTTTGAACTCTAGATAAAAATTGGGTTAAATAACGGAATTTCACGAGTTAATCTGCTCAGACAATCATTTCGAATCAATTAAAACAAAAGAAATGCAATATGAATGCATTAAATATTCGCATCATCACTTCTACTTCGGGTTTATAAGTCACACTAGGTGAAATTTGGTTTGTCAATTGTGAATATGACTGATAGGTGGTTGAGAGATCAAACATTTATTTGCTGTCACTGTACAGTTGGCAAATGGTTCACAGTCAGTGAATTAACTGGGCTGTTCCGTTTGCTGTCCATCATTGTGGTGCACGTGCAACAGCCAAATTCTGTCTTGATAAACGGGATTTTTCATCAACCTATGTGAACCTGTTTTTTATGCCGTATTAGATAACGAGATTCTGTGCAATAAGACGCCTGACGCTACACTACCGGTCAGTAGATGTCATTCACCTCTGCAGTTAAAATTATTCATAGAGGGTTTTACTGTTTCCGTTGTATGTTCCAATCTTGAGGCGGGGTATATTATTTACTCTTTGAACGCCAAACTCACACGCTGCTAATGGAGCGTTTCAAAACACCCCTAACGTAAACCAACTCCGTTATGCAAGCTCAGAGTGTGATCGATCGATTTTCCAGGGGAACAACAGAGCACCAGTTACTGTGATCACAATCGGGCATCAGGATCCCTATTTATAAGTTCCATGCTTGATTACTTTACAGACCCGGACTGGCAAGAATACGTTCAGTATAACACAGGTGATCCCGGCAAGTTCATTAGAGCTGTTCGCCTGCGTTACTCTGCAAAATTTTATTTCATGGTCTCGTGTCTGCTCAGTTCCTCTTGTTGTTCTCAAAAAACGATTTCTTCGTTCACTTCGTTTACCCTGTATTCAACCAAACACGGTAGATATAACAAAGATCGATATCTTTGTTTGAACCCGGTGGTTCAGTCTGAAAGTAGTTAGATTACTACTGGAAATACAAATACATATTTGAATAGTGTGGGCTGTGTACACACGTCTGCAACAGAATCCATTTTCGCAAATTTTGTTCGGACTGAATCCGGTTTTATCACCAAATTATCCGGATGCCTCGATTCCATGTACTTTCTTCACCGGCTGGGATTAACCTTTCGTTTGACTATTGAACTGTTTCCTCTGGATCCTGTTTTATTTTCTTTAATTCCGGATTGGTAGTTCTTTTATTGGAAAAAGCTCTGATAAACACAAATTGTGAATATACGCAAATTTACTCCACAACCGACCTCTTTCAATACACCACAACTGAAAAATACTTACTAGCATCGAATACTAGAAAAAAACACCGGAAGATTTACAATTAAATTCACGTGTAATTACACACTAACCACGTGCAAAACGTTTGTCATCTCAGACATGGTAATTTAATCAACTATCAAAGAATTATTTCAGATTTAAAGGGAAAACCTATTTTATTGCACGCTGCTGCCTTCAGATCAATACTCCGTATGGAGAAATACAGGTGATTTTCACAAGCAAGGAGATTCGCGCGTCACTGACATTTTATTTTGCACCCGAAGGTTTTATTAGTGAAATCATTTATGAAGCAACTACGATAGTCAAAATAGAGGAGCAATATAGGGTAAACACGGTAGGAGGAATCTCCGCATGAGCCATATGTTTACCTCACAATCAATAAGTGTTTTTGGTCAAATATCAGTCAAATATCGTCAAATATCACTGAAAACGAGCTTCTTTGTCATTCCTTGTTTTATTTGAAATGTGTTCTATGGCACTATTTAGACAAATATCAGGGTGTTTGGATAGAGAGTATTACATACCGAAATCAGGCTCTTGTTGTGGAACCAATTGATGCCGATTGGGAGGGAAACGTGAAATCATGCATGGATAATTATGTCCGAAGAAAGTTGACAAAACGCATACAGTTACGAACAAAACGTCGGGAATTATTCAAAGTTTATCCCCAGTGCCATCTTTCAAATAACCAATGCTGAGAATACATGGATTCGACTCTTGAGAATATAAACTCGCTTCATCAAGCTCGATCACGAACAGCGCCGCAAATGGTTCATTGTTTGATACGCGAAGAAGAGCCAGCGGTATACAGCAGAAGTATTGGTTAGATAGACAAGGAGAGAGAAAGGGTAAAGACTGCTGTGCTGTGTGGAAAAAAAAGAAAAAAAAACAGAAATCAGGCCAGCGACACATGAAAGAAGAAGAAAAACCCAGAGTGAATTCTCCATGGTTCGCTGGAATCGGAAGAACGCAATAAAATGGGAACTGACAAGTTGCATAGCTGAGAATCACTTATTTTGGTCGAAGTAAACCGCACTCAAATTCCTATGTATAATATGTATGTGCACTCCGTCAGATCAATAATAGAATTATGCTTTACACTTTCACCCATTCAAATGTTTGCGTCATTTAAATACGACAGGGAAATTGCACATAGAACAATTGGATTGTTTATACATAGATGTCAGTAAGTTCCTTCTAGCAATGACCAAATGGATTTACTCAGAAGAGTTCTATCACTTAACCGCGACAAACCAGAAGGTTAAACAGAATGGTACATCGGGGACAGCGTCAGGGAAAAGCGGTAAAATGCGGCGATTTAATTCACCTGGTTTCGGTGCTGCAGAATAAAAAGAATCCAAGTATTACAGTCATTTATTGATACACAAAGCAGACAAAGAGACAATTATAGAGTTTTATTGCAATAAAGTGAGAAAACACAACCCAATGCAGCATTTTATGCAGTAAAAGGGAATCTAAATGGTATTAACAGATCATCACACAATTAATTCCATTTATTATTAAACTTATTAATAACCACAGTAAATCAACGACACATATGGAAACAAGAAATCAGAATTGATTTTTTTAATTTGACGGCTGATCAAACGAAACAATTCAATGTATGGTTGTTAATTTATGCTATTCACTAAAAATCCAAACAGACTAATGATGGTTCCAGTGAAATAATTGAACAAAGCAATCTTTTTAATGCTAAACCAGCAGCACAAAGAAACACCTCCAGAGCGATCAAATTTCTATCAATGGCTACAAAAATTCTTGTTCTATGCAAGACTAAGTGTATCTTCTCGAGTGGGCATAATTGGTGCCGGCAGAGAAATGCAATCTTTTCAGTTTATGCATATGATCTGTTGGCTTCGTCTACTCACCGAATGGCAGAAAGACTTAAAACGCGCATTTCCACTATTAAATATCGGTTGAACACCGCGAAAAAAAGATATTATTGGACCATCCGGGCCGTTTGATTCTTTCAAATTACGAGTGCCTCATCGACCATATTCCAATGAGACATGAGTTTATGGTCTACGACTTTGTTCCCTGTCAGAGTGCGTGGTTACATCAGTACAGTAAATTTGTTTACCGGAGTAGGGACGGCCACATATCTACCTGCTGCCAATAAAAGCAATGATCAAAGAGCTACGGTGTGCTGTGTCCACTCAATAGGGACACCACTATCATCACGCGAATTCGAAGCCTACAAAGTTTACAGTCGTTGAAAAGTAGATTCCCTCGTAAGCATTATTTCCATAATGATGTGTGCTGTGTGGAAACATTCAAGAAACGTACTTGTGGAAGCCGCTGCAAAGGGAAATGAATATGTGGTCACATTTAGCTCGCACTACGACCACTCAAATATAAATAGAGACACAAGTCTGCTTCACTTTTACAGAAAATTCCTGAGATCCTCATCGATATTTATTCGAAACATCTTACGGGTCAATATTCAAATTTACTAATAAAATAACAGGAAAATATCCGGCATTATTTCACGTCAAAGCCAAACGATTTTTACCGGTAACTTCTGACCTCGAATGTAAGTCATTATTAGCCGTTTCGCGAGCGATTTGTTTCTCACTGGGCTATAACAGGGTGTATGGTTCAGTTTGAATTAGAGTGAAATAAAATGTTTTTGTGAGCGTCTGAAACGCACCACACGGCGACGGACTGACCGCAATAAATTGTTTTAGCCATCATGCCTACCGTCGTCCGAATGGGAACTTCATGTACAGCTGGATCTAATACCACCTGATAAATCAGTCAGCATTGATTGTTGCTTATTGGAAATGCTGTTCATTTCGCTAGCTTAATCAGTTGTGACCTGATACATTGGGCCGGAATACCGGAATACCGCACAGCCTCTGAGCCTTCGTGAGGCATGACAATCGATTCCGACCCGAAGCCAGCATCACATAAGACGGCTTGTAAAGATGCGTTATCGTGGCTTACGTGTACGCACAGACCGCGGTATATGACGTAGTCCACTAGCATCAGAGGTGGAGCGTGCCGCCACACCGTGGAGGTTCTCGCTAACGACACACTATGATTGGGGTAACGGACAGGAAAGCTTTGGATGTGGCAGAAACGGTCTATGAAGCATACGATATACTTATACATAACCAACAGTTGATTCTCTCGCACTGGGAGGAGCGCTCTGAGGCAGACTTTGACTGACCACCAGCGTCACTTTCGAACACGGGTATTTGGGTACACGACCTGTGATCTGCCTCAACAGACCCGGGTCTCAATGGTTCTACGTCGAGCTCCAACGAATGCTCGCAGAAGGAAGCTTGTTGGGGAAATTCATTTGATATTCTCGAAGCGTTGGAACACTGAGCAGGTCTTCTTCATTGAGGTATCGGGATCGGTTGTTGACACCGTTTTTAAAAACGCTACTCACAGTGTTTGCATCAGTGAAAGCCTTGTGTCAACAAAACTGATACAGTTAGCGTTCCTCATCTTTTGATTGCACAAAACCCGCGAGAAGGCCGGAGAGAACCAACCTGGCCTCCACCCCTGTCGTGAATGCATCGATAAAATTTTCCCCCTAGGAACGTTGCTCAAACTCCATCATATGTTACGCAGACCGCCGATTTTTCTGTTACTAAAATTATGCGCGGCCTGTACCCCGTAAAGAGAAACGCATTGCACAACTGTTTGTTCAAGAATGAAGTGGCTGAGAAATGTTTCTCGTCCCTCATACAGTTTTGCCGTCAAAACTCAACTCAGTTTAATGTGCATGATTAACTTTCGCTACTCCCTTAACCTCTCCTGTGGGATGCGACACGGTTGTGCTATAACCGCATTTCTATTCTGCCTGATTAATTGATATTAGAAAATACTTGGAAAATAATACAGTGTGACTGTGCCGGTCACCTAGTTTATGGCATATCGATTGAAACACACCCACGTAGCGATCACTTATCAGTACACAAACCAGTCGGTGATTAATTCTATACTATTTGACTGTATACAGGTGACATCAAGCAATGGAAATAAAGGACATTGCATGATACAACAAAGCGTGAATAATACCTTTCAGAAATAGTTTATTATAGAATTGCTTTCATGTTCAATCCGTGTTGATCTCCCACTACTATCATCATCCTCATACCTAGTTTACTCTGTTTCCATCTGTACTTTTCCTTACTTCTCTCTTGATTATTGTTCCTTTCTATCCATCTTATTGTGTTACGACATGTCTGAGTCGAATTGATTGTCCTCCCCCCCCCCTCCTTCATGCCGTTATCCCACGTCACATCCGCTGTTTAGCTGACTATGCATTCCCATCATCGATCGGTATATGACACCTTGTTTCTCGTCCATTGTACCCCGAGGCGAACACTGGACCGCCTGCATGCACTTTCATGACTCACACCAACGTGACCGGTTGGTGGCACGCATGACTGAATCCATGTGTACGTACAAACACACGCACACGCGCTACACCAGATCCCTTTCATTGTCACCAGTCCGATTTGATTGGTTCTATCCCGGCCTTCGGACCATCTCTCTCCCTATTCTGTTTGACCGTTGATCTCGATCGATCTGCACGTGTTGACGGTCGTGGTGTTAAAGTCCTTGACAGTCACTGAAGGCTCTTTTCGACACAGCAAAACGCTGTCTTTCCTATGCTATGCTATGTTGTAATGTAATCTCCAATTTTGTTTTTAACATGCTCTGTCTCTCGCCTGTGTCTTGGCAGTGCAAGCTCGCGCTCACCGAAATGCCTCACAATTCGACGTTTGTAACTTTTATTCGTAAACATGTTTGTCATAATAGTACCGCATTTCAAGACAATCTCGTCTTCTGTTGACTTCGGAACTTGCGCGTAACTCGATATTTAGGGGGGATTACCAATGTGCAATCCACATGACGGAATCTTCTCAAGAGATTCCACAGTACTCGAAACAGGCGTTTGGCCTTTGACAATTCATTCTCCGGATTCGTTTTTGAAATTTGCGACTCCATGGTCAAAACACGAAGTCCGGAAACTAACACAACGGGCATGAACGCGAGCCGAAATTAATTCAAAAGATCAGAACCTTCCCCACATTCCAAGGTGAATCCTCTTCGAGACATATTTTTGATGGTTCACACCATAACCCCAATGTAACGGAGGGCTTTAGTTACGACTCTAGCAGGCGTAGTGGTAATGTCTACTCTGGGGATGAGGTATGAAATGATATCATATTTGAGGAAATTCAGCTAGAATGGTAACAGCTAGAGCTTCGAAGAAGCATGTTACAAATCACGAGAGATGAACTACAGCATGGCTATCTTAAGGTGGACAGCCCATCTGAGAACCCGACTCTCGACGACGGCCCCCAAAGAGATGGTGTCCATAGGTCGGAGTTCAAGGTTGATGAAGTCATAAGGTCTGCCAGATCCATCATCGCGGCCTCCACGTTGCCGAAAATAGAGATAGACAGGATCGATGGATCGCCCAAAGGGTGCTGGAGCTTCACGAAGACCTTTCAAATGAGTGCAGCCAATCGGATTGAAGATGATCAAAAATGTCTCATCTATTTAATCCATTACTGTTACGCGAATCAGGAGTTATAATTGGGCCATCCGGGCCGTTTGATTCTTTCAAATTACGAGTGCCTCATCGACCATATTCCAATGAGACATGAGTTTATGGTCTACGACTTTGTTCCCTGTCAGAGTGCGTGGTTACATCATTACAGTAAATTTGTTTACCGGAGTAGGGACGGCCACATATCTACCTGCTGCCAATAAAAGCAATGATCAAAGAGCTACGGTGTGCTGTGTCCACTCAATAGGGACACCACTATCATCACGCGAATTCGAAGCCTACAAAGTTTACAGTCGTTGAAAAGTAGATTCCCTCGTAAGCATTATTTCCATAATGATGTGTGCTGTGTGGAAACATTCAAGAAACGTACTTGTAGAAGCCGCTGCAAAGGGAAATGAATATGTGGTTACATTTAGCTCGCACTACGACCACTCAAATATAAATAGAGACACAAGTCTGCTTCCCTTTTACAGAAAATTCCTGAGATCCTCATCGATATTTATTCGAAGCATCTTACGGGTCAATATTCAAATTTACTAATAAAATAACAGGAAAATATCCGGCATTATTTCACGTCAAAGCCAAACGATTTTTACCGGTATCTTTTAACCGCCGTTTTTTTTCACTGGCCGATTTCTTATAGCAAATATATGGTATAATTTGAATTTGAGTGAAATGAATTGTTTGCGTTCACAAATATTACTTTCGGCATATTTACCCAGAGTAAAGTTGCTAGCGCATCATCGTATCCCTTCTCTATTTTGATTTTTGTATATGAATTTCTGTTAATGTGGAAGCAAGTTTCTGCTTTCCTATTCAAACTTTTTCCTTGAACTCACCCTCTACCACAATGAGGCGTTTTACATTGTTCATCAACTTTTGGGTTGACAATTACTACACCCCGAAGATCTGTGTACCATTGTGACTCACATAGCGTTCGCGTGTTATGTGAAGGAAACTGATCGGTTGTTTGTGAACAGTTTCGGCCATGTGTTCGGAGTACCAAGTCCATGCATATCTATTTGTTCTTAACTTACATCACCGACAACAACTCGTCGGTGCCGATTCTAACCGGCACACATTGTTCATTTGATGGGACGATACTTCAAAAACTGATGGCAGCTGTAAGTTGGATTGCTTTGCTCGAACTACACACAATGCACAGTTCAGCTTACCACCTTGTTGTTCATCGTTAACCA
Source organism: Echinostoma caproni (assembly GCA_900618425.1). Classification (NCBI taxonomy): domain Eukaryota; kingdom Metazoa; phylum Platyhelminthes; class Trematoda; order Plagiorchiida; family Echinostomatidae; genus Echinostoma; species Echinostoma caproni. Next base: position 33,293 of record UZAN01040424.1, on the reverse strand, counting down.
GGTCAATCGGTATTCGTGTTTGCGCAATTTGCTAAAAACTTTTTATCTAAATTACTTGCTGGCAGAAAACACGTGGCAAATCATACAACGCAGGTATTTCATTCACTTGTTGTTGTGGTTGTAGATTGAAACGCACGAAATTTAACCATCAATAATCTTTACTAAAAAAAGAAACAGAATATGAATCATTTGTGAAAATCAAAGCACCAAAAAAACTTAGGAGATATGCTGCAGAAACGCTATACCACGGAATTGCTGTACCTAATCACCGAACCTATTAGTAACCAAAAAACAACCAATCGGTATCATGTTTAGCTGTTGTCCGAATGCTAAGCAACGGTGTTTGCATTTCGTTGTACGAATTGGTGTGCTCTGTAACTCTGAAGCCTAATCAAATCGAATCCGCTGTTGTATGCTGGATACATTTTGTCACTGATGGCACTCCAGCCTTGTCGCGGCTAGCGTCAAGCCTCACGGAATTGCTATGCACTAGTCAAAACTCTCCTTTCCTTTTGACACCCGGTCAAAATAACCACATTAAAAGTGCCTACTCTGATGCCTAGAATACAATAGGCATGTTTTGAACGCAGCCTCGAAAATCTTTCTATCAATGTGTTGCGTTCAAGGAAATCACGTGCCAGACTTTATTTCCACCATTTGCTTCCCGTTTAAACCATACTGCGTAATTTCATGCGCATCCATCCGAAGTGGGCTAAGGGAGGGCGGGCTACGTATTCAAGCTTTGCTGGTGTTGAGGCATAACCAAAGGGGGAATTAAAGCCGTTCTCGAAGACTGAATCCAAGTCGGAACTTAGATGCTAGTGCAAAGCAAAACGTCGTTCCAAAAGACGCACCTTGTTTGCCATCACGGTGTATGCACCCTGGACCTGTATATCCGATAGGGTCCAAGATATGTTCTACCAAAATTCCACGATCCCATGCATGAAGTCAGGCGAACTGATATCACTGGTAAACCAGCAGGAATGAAAAACTAGGGATGCTATGTTCGCTCAGGCGCAACTGGCAGGTTCTTACGAATTGTCTCTCGGGAAAAGGAGAACGGTTTTTGTCTTTCAGTCAGAAATATTTTCCTCATCAGTGAGAACTTGAGA
>UZAN01040424.1:13439-27508 GCA_900618425.1 Echinostoma caproni | reverse complement strand
ACCGTTGCGGTTAAAAATATGTTAAGATAACTCGAGATAGTCTAATAAATGTTACCGCTCATGCATATGCTGAATCTGGATGCTGGAGACGCACATTTCCCTTTCGATATCAAGAATGAAGCAAAATCCAATGAATTTTACTACCGGGAATTCAATTGGGGACTTCAGAAGAATGAAAACAGTGAATATTTGCAATGTTCACGTTAAGTCAGATATAGGGTGCAAGATACAGTTCTTTCATCCATTGGTTGCGTTTGTAAGTACTACATCAAAGATACCGTTTTGAAGTATTATTTTTTATCTAACCATACTGTACAATTTGTTGAGTGTCACAGAGATTACAAACACATGGACCCACTGCGTTACTTGTTTTGACATCGATATAGTACGATAAGGTACAGGTCCACTAGCTGTTGACCAAAATATGCTAGAAATTAGTGGCCAACTTCATACGCTGGATATGTACTACTAATAAGCTCTAAGAAGATCTAAGAAGATCAAGTCCAGTGCTTCAGAATGTTTGATGGAAACGATGAACTGAGGATTGTGCGCGAAAGTGACGTTCGATGGATAGTCACTTTCAATCAATCGACATCTAATCACTTCATCCTTTGAGATTTGGCAAACTACAGTGATTTCAAAAACAGACATCAAACGTTTGTGAATAACTAACTCATTACTCGATTGATATTGCCCAGTTTCTTTGAGATCACTCGATAAAATGAATAAACAAATGCACGAGTATCCGTGGTATCAAACGAAATATACCTTACTGATCGGTTTCATGCGCCTAGTTTTTAAACGTTTTGTTCTCAAAACTTAAGCTAGTGAGCAAGGGGATTGTTCATATTAAACTATTGTTCAATCATTGCCGTTCTCCGACTGTGGGAACATCGCTGCAACCAACATCTGTTATTTCAGATGAACGAATTCTCTTCCAATTCGAGTACATCGTTCGTGCTAAACCATCTCTCAGAATCCTGAACGAAGCTGAATATGCTTCATTGTGTGACGAATGTTCTCACCTTTGTGCATGGTGAATGAATGGGGCCTCGCACGTCTCGTCAGCAATTAATCAAGACATTAACCAAATCCTCCGTGCAGGTTATCGTAGTTTTAGTGATCCCAATGTGTTGGTCCAATTCAGGTTATGCCAAATATCTCTACGGGACTGGAGCTACTAGAGATTCAAAGAGTAGCACTCGAACAAAGTAAGACTCCCTACTTGGCTGATGTACACAGAGGCGTTCTTTATTGTGTCCAAGCTTTCGAAGTAAGATCGTTGCCACCATAAAGAAACTGATTTATTGAACACACTGGCTGTCTTCCGGCTCAGTTGGAAATTTGCTGGTTAGAAGTCTCTTGTTACGCTCCTTCAGAAACGGGTCTTTCTTGGCTGGTTTAACAGAAGGCCACTAGACGTACACGAATATGAATTTGCCGCATCTGAGACTCAACACATGTTATTGTTTAAGCGAAAACGTCAATCAATCAGGGTCGACTTTGAACGGTGTTAGTGTATTGTAACTTTATTGGATCCAAACTATACAAGAATTAAGTAACTCATAAAACTGACCAATATTACGTAAAAATCATAAAATGTCTATATATAAGTGCACATTTGTTTTGTTTTGTTGAGGCAACGTTTTGTTCTTTTTTAAGAGATAGCGAAGCGCACTTCATTCTTATAATTGTTTTTACAGTCTTGTGCCAATTTTGGATGCCACGTAGGATTGAGTGTCGGACGGTGGATGTTTTTTTTTGATCAGCCACTAAGGGACTGTATTTCCACCATCAATTGGCAACATGGGTGTTTTTCAGGAAGAGACACATAGCGTTGAACACCCCTTTCCGTTTCCCAGAATAATGGAAACAGGAAACGCGATCATATGATCAGGCACACCGTCAAATACAGGCAATAATTAATTAGGAATTAGGAATTAATTAGGAATTAATTAGGAAATCAAAATACCCGACCTAGGAATTACATTTCGCACGCTGTTCCCCCAATCAGACGATCGACTTATCACATCAGGAAAATGAAGATTACCAAAAATAACTAACTGTAAGTTACTCAATGCCATTTCGTGGTAAGCAGATATCTGTTCTCTAATATTAACAACACGGTGTCCACATAATCACGTCACATCTCGTTTGAACATACCCGAACAGAATTGGACAAGGACCGAGACCACGAGAATCGAGATTGAGAACCAGTTCATTTTGACTGATACATTCTTTGTACAGGGACAAATAATGAATATTTATACAGTCAATTATTCTGTGGTGTTCAGTTCTAAGACCAGTTACGGGAGTCAACAGGGGTGAAGAAAGAAACCGAAATCAGATTATCAGACACGCTCCAGTTTCTCATGTTTCGGTTATCCGACCGAACAAGGCGCACCAATTTTGCGATATACACTTAAATGGAAAGATACATTTATCCAAAAACTCACATTTCTGGATGACCGTTTGTTGTTTATGAAATGAAACTGTATTGTAGGATATCACTTCAGTTCTGCAACAGAATGGATTTGTCGGCCAGTAGTTGCATAGTAGCAATCACTCGTGAGCTTGATCTATTGGAAGGTTTTCACTTTTGGAGCACCTGTCTAACAGCCCTTTCAAAAACTCTATGAAACTAACTGATGATCGACGAGCTTTTCATACAAGTGGTTTGCTCAGACTCCGGGTTTCATTGAACGTGCTATTTTTATTCAAATACCTTTTTACAACTGTTACGTATGTTTTGGTGCTACAGTGTGGAAAATCCATGAAATGAGCAGTAGCACCCCGCAAAACAAATTGTTTTTCATGACAATGCTGAAGAACAATCTGTAAAGAGCCATCAATAATAACCTTTGTAAATATTGTCTATTTGTTGGCAACAGAATTTGCATAGCTGAGTCGAAGTGCGAAGTGGATGAACTGCGCACATAAAGACAAAACATTCAGGAAGGAGGTACAAGTATATGATTGAATGCTACTTCTTAATGCACCTTTCATTAGAAGAATTGATGGATCTATACAACATCGGATGTACCGCAAGAAGACATGGATTAGTCCGTACACGAAGTGCACAGTTGTGTACCGAATAACCAGAAGAGGAACCTGATACAACTTTGGTATCTAAAGCTCCGGGTATCTGCTCACAATAAGTGTTGGAACTCATGTTTATCTTCAACGTGTTCAGAAGCAGCGGCTACCCGGGCCGNCCCGGGCCGTATCATCCGACGAATTATGATGGAACAGGTTCCAAACGTACGCACTGATGAGATGGTAAAGAAGGACTTTTTCTTTATTAATTTTTTTTTAAGACCGAAGTTGCCGCTGAAAACCTCACAAGACGACTAAACTGAGCGACAAAATTTGCAATCAAAGCCGTACTTCAGAAGTTCACCATTTTCAACAAAACTTCTACAGGTAAACTTCCGATTCGAACTGTTTCGATGATCCTGTACTCTTTCAGATGCGTTTGTAATGCACTCACTCTACGTCGGTCGGACGGTTGTTACCCTTCTGCGTGTAAGAAAACCGCCTGAAATGGCGGAATTTAGGTAATTTCGGATCTTTTATAATTGCGATTCTCACAAAGCTGGTCGACAGTGGCTGCAGTGTTAAACCATGTGAAACATATCGCATTAATCATCAGGCTTTCCCAAACCGGGCTATATATGTTCGGAGACGTGCGTTTGTCATTTCCGAAGTCATCCTTTTCAAACAATTGCCCCGGAACTTGTGCCGCGAAGCATCTCATCGAAGCTCTCCGTCAACCTTGGGTTCATGAAAGCACCCACACATTTTAACACATTAACAGCGATCCATCGGAACTAGGTCACATGAGATAACCGAATACATACGAAGCACAGATCTTAAAATGTGATGTGGAACAAACACACATACATAAAGTGATCGATTTCTCACTTGTTAATGTTATCCACTCTACCCCTAGGGTTTTTTCTTTCATAAAAGTTGTAACAACACGATGATGAGATTGAGAATAATTGTTTCCTTTAAATTTTGTTCCGTACCTCAAGGAGTTTCGGTATTAAAATAGTGTGCCGGAATTCTTCCACGAACACCTCATGCCGTAGCTATCAAGTTACTTTAATCCTACACAGACGTCCACCATCTGCACGCGAGTCATGGCAAAATCATCTCATCCACTCTATCATTCAACTTGAGGTCAGAGTACATAGATGGTGTGTATTCCACAATTCTTTCAAGCCTAATTGTCTAATTCTTACCGTTCCCGTTTTATTGCTAGTGGGCATTGTCGTACTACCTAAAACTCAAGCAGAATTACTTGGTATACTGTAACGACCTTGGCAACTTGCCATTCCGTTTGAGTGTGAGTCGTGTTCATGTCTCAATGGACCTTTGTTTCATGTTATCTGGATCTGCCTCTTGTTCAGATTGTCATTCAATCCCCTCTCCACAGAGAACATCCTGTCTGACGACGGTTCCAGCCCACACCTAGATTTGGCCCACTTGTTGTCTGCTGTATCCTCTCACATCCTGCCGCACACCCGAAACAAGCATCTCGCAATACGACTTTAAAACTATTATTAACAACTTGTTGCCCAGTTTATTAGATAGATTATGATTGACTTAGGCTTGAGCAGTATAGTGTCTCTTCATTCGCCCAATTGTGGAAGTTCACGCCGTAAGGGTTGAATCCGATGGTTGCAAATGGGAACAAACGGATGCACCCGGTATTTGACTTCATTCGACCCGTTCGCAAATGCGGTCTTGATAAATTGGATTGATAAGGCAATTGTACAGGGGCAGTTCGTAAGTGGTCACATCGGTAAAAAATGTAATTTTCTCCATAAGTTATGATTACTCTCTCTTTATTTCGATTCTGTTTTCTCGTCCAAGTGCTTCAACTGGCACAGTTCATACAACCAAAAGGAAAGAGATGCACACTGTTTCTGTTTTGCTTTTTGAAAATTGTGTTAGGATGGGTTCTGGATAAAACTGATTAACGCTTCTCAGCAAAAAGTTGATTGAATTTGGTCCGGCTCCACCCGTAAGCGATCCACGGGACAACTGGTACGCGTTCGATGGAATAACGTTTTCACTACACCGCGCTACATAAACAAAATTGACCCGGGGATGCGTAGACATGTTTTTAGAGTTTACAAGTTGGGATTAGCCCATCCGATTGCCCCAAACAGGATGAAACAGCTGTCTTGTGCTCTTTGTCGGTCATCATAAACATTTCCGTGCGTAAGCACGCTCTTCAATGTAACATATCACCGTATAATGAGGGCAGTATGTACAACCAACCGTTTATGATTACGTCACACAAACAAGTGAAAATATTCACATGATTCATCGAAAACCCCACGCTCATTCATATGTTTATGGACGGATATAAATAAAGGAAAACAAATTCTTTTTAAGTTCTGATGATGAAATACCATTGATGTTTAGAACCTTTCCCTGTTACGGTTTATAATTAAACTGAATCCGCAGACAATACGACGGAATATAATCGTATACATGATCTGTATTATTTTCTCTAACTAAGTCACTGAGATCATTCCCTTTGTCACCATCTTGTTCGAATACTAGTTAACGATTGGAGACAGTTTACTATCGGTGAACTCCAGTCAAAAGCCCACCGCCAAATCAAGTTGTCCATGCAGTTTACGGCCTGACTTGCCACACATCTACTAGGCTAAATGGAATGTTCACACTTAACGCACAGTTACATTTGAACAGTGGTATGGGCCAAAATTGAACTGCCTGACAATCCGGTTCAGTTCTGGTATGAGTTTTCACTGTAGCAACACACAAACACTCCGTGCAATGCGTTCTGCGTTCATTTTCCCTACAGGACGGTGGTTTAGCAATGATAATGGATTCCAATTAGAGCAAATCTCAAATCGAGTGTCTATTGGGTTAGGAGAACTGAGGATTGTGTGTGAATGCGATACCTGAAGGATAGTCAATTCAAATCAGAATGTAACTTTCTTAGTTAATTTCACCGGGAACCTATTTATTGATGTGTGGGTGGGTTTATCTATAACCAATATGAGTGCCAGATAAGTGCTTTCCTTTGGAACTTCACCTCTTCGAGCTCGCTCGAACTTTGAACGTGGTCCCTGCGGTGGTTCATTTGTATTTTTAAGGATGTGTCATAATGACCCAATTTGCTTCAAACTGCACACAGTAATAAAGAAAAAGTAAGGACTTCTGGAAATGCAAACACGGATTATCGAAGATGTTGAATCCCAATCAGTTGACGCGCCGAAATCCAACATTTTAGAGGCACGCAGTCCTCGGTGAGACTCATCTGTAAGAGCTCCCGGCCAATGTGGTGGTTTGCCACTGCGCGTCTTGGCAATTGCATTTGATTCCCGAATGAACACCATCGCATAGCGACAGTTTGGTTCGGTTGCAATGGGCTTACCAACTTCGACGAACGTCGAAGCCATTATCTCTGCTCGGGACACTGGTTGATCATTAATTCGATGACTGGCAGACATTGCATATAAAGTGCATGAATGTTTTCCGCAAAGTCGTTTAACACTAGCCGTATAGCCCTCATACCTTCTCACTCTACTGCGCATAAGCTGGATCGATTGAAACAGAAAGAGAGCAACAAGCGGTTAGCGATGGACGTGCTGTAACATCTCAAGCTGTGGTGGTGCGTTGATTCCTGTCGACCTCACGTTTTCGTCGCAGCAGGCCCACCTTAACTACGAAGAGGCGGCTCGCAGTTCCAAGGCATATTTAGAGAATCCTCAAACGCATGAGGTTTGCTCATTTTCAACCGGATATTAACAGTCCGCACAAACAGACAACTATTTTAGTCAGCCAGCAATGGGAAGACAGCAATCAGTAAAACCAAATAGTGCGCGTTGTTTGTCTTTCACTAAGGCATCATGCGCGGTTTATTGGGTGACACTGGTACAGAGGTCAGCACTTCCAAACGACCCGGAATACACACGTGACACACGGCCAATAGCTCAACAATTCAGATGTTCGGTGACAGATTTCTCACTCCCGATCTCGGTTACTGGGTATTGAACATTGCTGATTTTCGGAGTTTTATGGTACGGTTTGGTTTGTTAAAATCGCTGAAAAGCAGAACACAAAACGATAGTGTAACAACGGTAACCGTCCGAGATAGGGCTACCAAAATCAAGTCCTGCAGCGATTCTTCAGCGTTACACACCAATGAATTTAGGGCCATTGTAACTTCGCAGTTCCCACAGATCACCCTTGGCTTGGCAAACTTATGGAGTCGAAGCTCGGGGTTGTTCAGCAGAACAAAACAAAATGGCCCTCAATCTGCACTGACCAAGAGCGACTGCCTCCTGAAGACGATCAAAATGAATATCTACCGCATCCTGACTCTTGAACCCTGGGTGCTTTCAGTAGCTCTCGTGGGCCACAGTGATTGATGACCCTGCAGTAACTATTGTGCATAAAGTAATTCCACCATATCCGGAGGCCACCCAATCACTTATGTTCATATTTTTTTACTTGGATTTTCTGGCGAAACGCATATTTTCTTTTAACATGTTCAAATACACGTCTGGTGTCAAACCTTAGCTACGGCACCGTATAATATCAAAATCTGTTCAGTTCACAATTAGATTGAATAACACCTGTTTATATCAGGCTAATATTTATTCATGCAAGGGACATTTTGTTTAAAATAAGAAATTAGTAGGAATAGGATCCGAACGACTGAACGCTGTTTCACGCGTAAAATCTTATCGGCCACTTTAGGGGATATGTACTTGTTTGAAGCTTTGTCTGTTCAGCTGCCGGAATTGGAAAATTTTTTGCAGATGTTATGGAGTCCAACGGGCAAAAAGTAAATGCCATAAAATAAGTCCTGGGAAACGTGCATGTACGCAGCTTCAAGACATTTGGACTTGAAAGATTAACCTTATGTAGTAGGATGACGTTTGGGTTCACGCGTGTTACGAGGTAATTGGAGACAGTTTACAAACACGCTGTCTACCAAAAACAGATCAAATTATCTAACCGACCGGAGAACAAAAGCAATATCCACGTCGCTACATGAAATAGACGCAAAACGTGTCGGCCAACTTTACCCGGCTTGAACCGATTGTTTTTGGTCGAATGAGACTGCTCATGTATGAGAAGTGAAAATCATATGTAGGGAGGCCATTCTTGACGGCTTTTCAGGACGGAAGAATACTAGAGATTGACTTAAGCCAAAAGCATTTCAAGAATCATTATGGTAAGGATTAAATGTAAACATGGGGGCACAACTACATTTGACAATCAAACATGACAAACAGGAAGTCATTCCGGTGTGGCATTCGCTTATCGGAATTGATACATTATCACAAATGAGCCTTTATTTTTCCGGTGATTATAGGTTTCACTGAGAACGAATAGACGCGCATCATTAACTACGCCGCAAACTCCGAATTACGTTTTATTTTTATTTTCGTTTTCAACCGGTACTACAGAGTCTAACAAATATTCTGTTCCTCCAGGTCTAGGCGTAACCTATCCCATAGGTTTTCAATACTCTCAAAGGTACGGCAGAACTCCCTGGGGTGCTATTCAAGACTACATACACATCAAATACAAGCTGGAAGAAAGTTCAAACATAACGCAAGTAAATTAATAACCATAATAACTGCTCCATTTTCCATGTGTATCACTGCATCGATTGAGATCGTTGACGGAATCTGTACTGAAAATGAAATGCTGCATTCAGCGGGTCATTACCTACTCATAGATGCTTTTATTCAGTTAACTAACCTTGGAGAGGTTACATCACGGATCAACTCTAACGTCAGTACAAAAGAAACGAATACAACTGTCGTTGTTGTTTAACATATTATGGATACGGGCCTAGAAGCGCACGGTAATCCACAAAATATCGCGAGACCTGTCTATTATTCTCCACGCCAACATGAAACACGTGAGGCAGTGGTCACTTCCCTAGTCCTTCCAGCGGTTTGCTCTTGAAAGTTGTTTATATCGTCTGGTGCCATGCTGGGAATCATCCTAACCACTGGTGCGTTTCCTGGTAGGGCACTTAATCCATCACCTGAGAACATTGATACAAACCACATATTGCCATAAAGATGAATCTGTTACTTTTTTTCTAGCACATGGCAAGCAACCACTCATGTTCATCATATAAAACCAATGCAATTATTCCACAATAAAAATTCTTTCTTTGTGATTCAAGGAACATGTCATTTGGCACGAGTGGTAGTAGTTGCCGTGTGCTATTAGTATATGGTAACTTGTGATCGCAATTTAGCTTTGGTAGTCGATCGGTCCTCAAAGCACAGGTGCTGAGGTTGTTTTACTGAGCACACCTATGAATAAAAATGAAAAATCACAATAAAATGCATCCATGAGCAAAGTGTTCTGTGATGTGATGAACAACAGATGCCGTACGTTGGTAGCAAACTACCCCGATTGGGTAACGGGTCGTTGAAATATGTTCCATTTTCTGGATCTTAATGTTGCTGCACGAATGCAACCGCGGTTTTCGCTCATATTTGAGAGGAGAGTGAAGAACTTATTTTATTTTGATTGCTTACATGCGTTTTATTTTGACTGAGTTTTCATAATTGCCTGTCAAAATGTTCCTGGGATGTGAAGTGACCTAATCCTCAGACTTTAATTGCCTGAAACAAACTGCGCATCCAAACTTGAATTGTACAGACCAACCGCTGGCAGACTCCAAGCCTAAACATTTGGAACTGATAGAGGTGTTTTGTTTTTACCGTTTTCATACGCCATAGGATACTTGTTCTTGTGGAACTGATGGATGCACCGTTTACGATTTGCTCAATTTTGACGTTAAACAGACAAGAAACTGGCAAGCTTACTCACTGATTCATCTTGTCATATATTAGCGTTGCTTCAGGATTTGAGCTTCATTGTTTGTCGTTATGCAAAGTGAGCTAGACCATTTCATTTCTTAAACAAGTTCATTCCATACAGATCACTTTTGGCAGTATTCTATTGGTAAACTAGGATGACCTCTCACTGCGAATTCCTGGTCTTAATAGTCAAATGAGTAGATTTATTAAAAAATCCGATAAGAACAAGACGGATAGCGACATACTGTGGTGATCCCAACCTGCGAGATGACGCATACCACGTAGTGACAGGTTACAGTTTTAGGGCAAGTGCGATCAATCAAGCTTCACGGGTGAAGAGCGCGTGCGTGCCACAGCTTCTGGACTACATGACTTAGGTCAATCGAATTAGCCAATGAGAACCCGTGCTGCCCAAACTGAGCAACGTCAGAAATATTAGTACGCGATTGGCAGACACCGAGATGACCAATGAGTTTGTTTTGTACATCTTATTGAATCCCCCTTATTTTTTTCGATAAACGAACTACCACCCCTGTGGCCTTTTCCATGCGTCGCGGTTACGTAGGATATTGAGTGCAAGTACCGGTATGATGTAATGCTTACGTGACTGTTAATCAGTGATTTGTATTCTGTGATTCGTATTTCCCATTCATTGCGTACTACTACTACTACTACTACTAAAATTACTACGCATTTGCACAATGAATGAAAACTTTTCTGTCGGGTTTCATATTGATGCACAAGTTGAAATACACAGCAAAAATAAATGCGGTGCGCAAGTGGACCTGTCTTAAAACAAATAAATACATCATCTACTTACGAGTAGTTCAGTGTTTAAAATGAAAAAAAAATTATTTTAATCTATTCGCCTCAGTGTGTGAGCTTCATGAGCACTCTACTCGAGGTGGAACGTGCGTTTTGATTGATTCACTCATCTCGTTGGGTCGGGATGTGTACTTAGATGATATGGTGCTAGCACTTGCTTGAACTCATTCTCTTCCATATCAAGCAATTAAGGCATCATATGGTCAGTTTCATTAGAGGTCCGCTTTTGTAATGTATTCAATAAAGGGGACAGTGTTTTAACTTCACCAGGCGATGTCTGGTCGAGGATAGTTGTTTATTGCTAATAACGGTTAGGATATCATTGAATTATCATTCATAAGACAAAATATCTCATTTGGAACACGTTTGCGGAATTCCAGCACACACACATAGAGGATAGTTGATGGAACGGTCCACTGTCAGATGCGCATTTTTGCATTCACCATATCGACCAGTAACAGTTCGTTCTAATAGATCTTGTTCATTTACGCTCTTTGAAGGAAACCGCCGATAGCAACTTTCTGCGTACTGATCAAAAGTGAGTAATATCTAACCACAACAGGATAACTCTTTATATTTGCTGATTCCCTACCCTGTAGCATGTTTCTGTTACGTTGTAACGAATGGTTAAACGCTATATGGATAAGCCCTTCCGCGAAGCGCTCGATTCCCGAATTTCAATTTTAACGGTAAGATATTTTTAATAGTGATATACGAGACTGAACATTTATGTAGGAATCATGAAACGTCCAGTGGTCTCGTGGAGATCCATCTTCCCGAAAGCTGTTCACACATTTGCTCTAAATAAGCATGTCAACATTCTGTGTATCACTGACGCAATTCAGCATTTAAATGAGGTTCCAATCTGAAAGCGAACGCTCACAGAAAATGATTGCAAAGTTGTAGCATGTTTCACTGGTCAAATGTATACAATAAAAATCATTCTTTTGAAGTTCCGTAACAACTTTTGGTATAAAATGCCTGTCAGCATGACGACCTTGTGACATGTTGTCCATTACCCGACCAAACTGATATTCTGCTAAGGCGTAATGTACTTTGCAAGGGCAATGAAAGCTGGGATGATGTAGTAATCGTAGTAATTGTAGTAATTGTAGTACTCAAAGACTGCGAATCACGAACTACGAATTACAGATTAGCAGTTACGGACGCCACGTAAGCACTGGATCACAATGGTACTTGTCCGGCAGTAACCCATGTAACCGAGACTGTGAGGAAAAGGCCACATAAATAGCAGTTTGTTTGTTGAAAGATTAGATAATTAAATAATATGCACAAAATAAGTTCTTTGGTCATCAAAGTCGCTTCCTATGGCGTTGTTCATCTTCTATCTGGGGCACACGGTTTCTGTTTGGTTGGTACAATCGACATATGTTTTTTACTTCAGAAGCTGTGACACGTGCTTGCCTGCTAATGTCACCCGGGAAGCTTGATTGATCACAGTTGTCTGAAGACTGTGGCGCATCGCTCCGTTGTATACGTCATCTCGTAGGCTAGGCTCACCTTAGATGATTCCACTTGGAGGACATTGACGACGGTTGCAATTCTGTAAAGGAACTTACCACAACATATATTGCTCTTCTCAACTCCAATGCCGCAGTAGCCCACTTGGTTGCATCAGCCAGGAAAGTCGAATTAATTGGTGGTTGAGCAATCCTTCTCTTTGGCAGTGAAGTTAGAAGTAACTTCATCTGGCCATCGGCTTCACTACTTCATCGGTAATCAACATATCAAACTCAGTATTTCCAAAAGCGGGAATCTCGAATGAATGAACTTACTTATTTATGATATGCTTCAGATTTACTCACTTTGTGACAAAGTTGTATGAAATTTCGAATGCACAAGCGAATGCATTCATTGCAGTTGACTCACAATTACCTGTGAGTAGTGGTGGGGGATGATTAACTTTTATTGATTCGAGCTGACTATTATTCGGACTTCATCTTTAAGCTCAGTTCTCAGTGTGTCGATTCAACCATACACTCCGGCAGCACAAGACTCGAGTTTCACTCTTACTGACGCACACACCTTCTATGCGATGGATCCGGAAATATGTGACATGTCATATTTTCATGACTATGAGGCTTACCCACTGTGTCGTTCATCTGGCTAAGAGGTGTAACAACAAAATATTGTTCAGAAAATCCAAACAAATCATCATCCTGTACGACGTACGAACAAAATTTACTTTATAACAAGAGCGCGCTTGGAGATTCAACACAAGTTTCATGGTTTCAGTAGGCAAACTGTGCTTGATAACATGTTATCACAGCAACAAATGCATTAAATCCATCGAAAACGAGAGAAACAGAAAATCCATCAAAATAGGGATAAAAGTGCTATTACATACGGATGATAGTGAAAAGAAATCTGAAGAAGAAGATAAAATATATTTTCTCCAAAATCCAAGGATAAATGTAAGTAAATGGTATGAGAGAATGTAGGCAATCTCGGATAAAAGAGAATAATATTGTGGATGATGACCCGTTTTATTTTTGTTCTTTCGGCATAATCTGACAGTCTAAGAACTTTTATAAAAGCTCAGTCAATGTGAGACACCAGTTTTACTCTAATTGACCCACACGCTTATGCGATCGATTCGGAGTTCAGGTGGCGGACGAGGCGGTGGATCGAAACGAGCTGGGGAAGGGTGATCAGCAATAATCATGGTACTAGGCAATTAACAAGAGCTCTGGGAGTGGATTAGTAGATTTATTAGTGTTTCCCCAGGTAGTCCGTCGAACTGTTTGGCAGCCGCTTTGGTGTCTTTCACTAGGACGTGCGTGCTCTATTTCATATCACAGGTTTTCTGTATGTGTATCCCCACTGGCTATCGATTCATATCGATTTTTTTTGTATTTGAATTATCCGTCCCCTTTTGTCGTCGTCATTTTCCGAATCCCTCCATACTCCCGTCCAGTATATGATCAAATACTCAAGGAACATAGGGCAACGCATATGGTGGCATACCACTTTAAATCCTGTAAAACATTCGCATAGACGATTTTGGTTGAATGCTCTCACAACTTATATCCTGCTCTAATTTATTTCTCTCTTATGCAATCCAACCGTTCCAAGTGTGAAATTATAAATGCATGCTCTGGGGCTTACAGTTGTTCTACTCCCCGTATTCGCCAGATTTCTCACAAACTAAGTCGTATATACAGGAAATTTGAGTGAACTGACAATCTCAACTAATGACGACTGTCATGGTATGCCATAAGTTCCGTCTTGTTTTTGTTGATGTCTCTTTGTTTGTAACCTACTGCATTTTATGTCCGGTTCTTTGAATTTGTGATTATATTGCTACTGAAGATATACATATATATATATATATAACGCCAGTTTTCATAAAGCGATTCATTGGCTTGGGTGTACAGT